>JAWNOA010000139.1:0-10951 GCA_035046345.1 Drosophila birchii | reverse complement strand
ACGCACTCCAACAGGAACTGAGGAAGGACAGCACACACACATGCAGCCGTTACATTCATGTTAACATTTACATACAACCATTAAAAAGGCCACTATGATGCACACCAGCAATTACACCACAAACTAGTTCTTAAAACAGGGATGTTGTTCATGCATCAGCTAAGCAAGCCACTACTGTTCAGTTCATAATGCCAACACCAAGAATCCTGGACCAACCAATTTACCTGGTCAACCAGCAAGAAGAATGATAGACTTACACCACACCAACAAATCCAAGAGCTGTTAAAATTATGATCATAGAACTACTATAGAATTAAGCAGTTATTACCGAAGGAATGGATATGCTGTTGAGAGCCGGAGAAACAGTGCCATATGAGATTTATCAAGATCAGTTAGTCCTGCATGTTTATCAAAAATATTTATAGCTGATAGTTGGTTCCTTATCAGTCATTGAAAATGGCTTTATATTTCTTGCTGATGTTTTCATAGGAGTTTGCTTTTGCAAATACCGTATGCTGCAGCAGCTCAAGTCATGAATGTGGCTGAAGACTTTATGCCAACAACAACAACAATCATGTCCCAAAGTGATCAACATACCCGTTCCAGATGAGCTGGAGCCAATGTACCATCACCATGCTTCAGGACCTGCACGACCGTCGCCCGCCAGCAGCCGCCGCCCCACCCCCAAAATATTTACAATTACCATGTTCAGGCCAACCCAATCACCGTCCATAAACAACTTCATAGAGACACCAACCATCGTGTCATCACTATCATATACATACTTCTATTTAATCTCAAATATTTGCATTTTGTATCCGTTTCTATGTTAATAGATGAAGACCTAAAATACCTTATAGGAGTAAAATCATTAGGTGTGGTGAACGAGGCTTTCCCAGTCTTAGGGATAAAGACTATTTTTGTTTTAACAGCCAATTAGTGTCTACGTTGATAGCTTTTGGGAACTGGGCTTAGGTAATAGCATGCGTGTCAGGTGATTCATATAGTTTAAAACTATCTAAAACTATTTATCCGGCTAATACCAGGCGTGGTCCGCTTTTCCAACTTTCAACTTCTTGAGGAGTGTGTGTGGTAAAAGACTGAGGACGCTTTCTTAGAGTTTGTCTATCCGGAATTTGGCGCTTTCATCCAATGCGTTCTTTGCTTTCCGCTTCAGCTTCTTATATATGGACGTTGATGCACTACGGTCAGTACACTTAAGTGGCCCTTATGAAACCAGGCACGTGCCTGTTAGGGTTAGGTATTAGTAGACGCGATGGAAAAAAAAGAAAAGAATGCGAGGAAATAAACTACCGGCGAGCAGCCTGAGTGTTTGCATGCATCCGATCTAAGTGGGTAAGGATTAAAGTTTTTAGTTTAGGAAGACTACCGACATGTGAGATCACCGAATACAAATCATTATAACTTGCACACAGTACTCTAAAGGGATCATGCAGTTCATAGGAGGTTCTACAATGCCGCACAACAAAGGGAATGTACGATCTAGTATTTCTACTGGGAACATGGAAATTTAGCTGACCTAACAAGTCAGTACTTTCCACATCGCCGTGAATTAGGTTATAAATAAAGGTAATACCAAGCATAGTTCTACGATTAGCCAAGGACGGTAAGTTAATTAGGAGAAGTCTACTATAATAGGAGGGCAATCTCTGTTCAGCATCCCAGTTTAAGCCGCGTAAAGCGAAAAGCAAAAAGTTCTTTTGAACCGATTCGATGCGTTTACTGTGGACCCCATACTGGGGGCCCCAAACGCAAGATCCATATTCTAAGATAGGACGAACTAGTGAAATATATAAAGTTTTTGTTACATAGGGTTCATCAAATAAATAATATTAATAAATCCGAGCATACCTCTGGTTTATTCACCATGCACGAAATATGATCGATAAAGTCAAGTTTGGGATCCAGGCGGACACCCAAGTCATCAACTGAGTTAATTCTTTCCAAAGAGCAGCAGTTAAGCGTGTAAGTTGCAAGCTTGGGAACGACACGAGAGAATGTCATTAGCTTACATTTAGAGCCATTTAAGTTTAGTAGGTTTATGCAGCACCAGGTTTGGAAGCTATCAAGATCTGTTTGTAAATCAGACTGGTAAGCAACGTCCTTGTATTGCACGCAAAGCTTGACATCATCAGCGTACATTAGTACTCCAGAACACTGTGCGTTCAGTACGGTGAAGTTTGACCGAGCCGATAAATAAATAGAGAGGTCAGAACGAGAACCGGTTTTTTTAAATTTCGTGAACCGCCTTGACTTTACATTTTTCAAGCGACTCAATTCTTTGGTAAACCAAGGAGGTTTATTTGAAATAGAGGGATAGTATAAGAAACACATTCCGAGAAGAATGAATTCATCGCATTGTAAAAAATGTCCACGGCATTAGCCATGTCAGTGCATTTGTACAAATCAGACCAGTTAAAGTCCGAAATAAAATTGTTGAGTCGGTCGAAATCAGACTTGCGAAAGCAGTAAACTCTTTTGGCTGGTCCATCAGATTTCTTCAGTATATCAGCACCAATGTCGAGTGTCACATCGAAAGTAGGATGATAGCGATCTTCAGGTTGCGTCAGCGGCGCCACCCTTAGTAAACTGACACTCGCCGGATCAGAGACAAAACAAAGATCAAGCAAGCGCTCTAAGGAAATTCGTACATGGTTGACTTGAGACAACGAAATGTCGAACAAGCCAGCAATAAAATCATGTTGTGTTGAGGATTGAAGTGTGTTAGAGGAGCTATTTATGGACCAAATAGCCCCAGGGATATTAAAATCACCCAAGACTACTAAATGATCTCTATCAGAAAGCATATTGGAAACCATCCGAATGGCGGAAAGGTGGTTCCAAAAAATAGGTAGTTCCGACAATGGAGGAATGTAGGAACATGTAATAAAAACAAAGCGACCATGAAATGATAGCTTCACACAAAAGAATTCAACTTCGTTGTTTTCCTCGAAAGATACTAATTCTGACGTGAGAGTGGAGTTGACCGCTATGAGGACCCCACTCCCGCGCCTGACAGGCCGATCTAGCCGATAAATCGTGAACGCAGCTGGGAAAACTTCGGAGCTAAGAATCTCCGGCTTTAACCAGGTTTCTGTGAACACAATAACATGGGATGAGAATGCAAAACTATCAGAATACAACATAGGCAGCTTACTACGCAAGCCTCTTGCATTCTGATAAGAGATTAACAGAGAAGTATTTAGTTTTTTTGAACAGAGGCAGAGGATGTAGAGGGCACAGTGGTCAGATCGGGTTTAGGAAGAGATATCCCGACAGACCGTTTCTTTTTCTTAGCTTCATATTCTTTGACGACAACATACTCAGGCCAGAATTTGGTTGAGCATATCGTGCCAAGAAATTCATTTGGGACATTTATTTTGAAAGATAAAATATCCCTAGCGTAAGAAATTTTTTTTTTTTTTTTTTGCGCGCGAGTCCCACGCCCGCCTCCGGCCCAAACGACCGAATGGCGCAGCCGTGTAACGTACGGCACGAAACGCGTCTTAGTAAGACGCAAGAGAAGAAAAAAATAGAATAGGACGAGGAAAAATTAGGATACACTACGGGCTAGTACTACAAGCAATGAAGGCTTTCAATACTACTAAAAAGACGATTGAAATCAGTACATAAAACCCTAAAAGTTCCTGTACTTCAAACTCACGCCTATAATGGTTAACTACTAAAGGTATAAAAGTTCTAGATGAACATGGGAACATGGAAATTAAACTGGCCAAGCAGGTAGAGGCTCTCATCACCGTGAAAAAATTTATGTAAAAAGACGACGCCAAGCATCTTCCTACGGTTAGCTAAAAAAAGGAGATTAGGTAGGAGAAGTCTACTAAAGTAAGACGGTAATCTAAAGTTGGCATCCCAGGGTAACACGGAAGAAGAGAAGCAAAAAGTTCTTGTCGACAGATTCAATGCGGCTACTATGGACTCCAAATTGAGGACTCCAGACACACGAACCATACTAAAATAAAGGGCGAACTAACGAAGTAAAGAGAGTCTTCGTTACATAAGGAGAATCGAATTCCTTCTCTCACCGTTTAATGAATCCCAGCATGCCTCTGGCTTTGTTAACCGTACAAGAAATATGTTCAGAGAACGAAATTTTAGGATTCAGGCGAACACCCAGATCATCAACAATGGTAATTCTTTCCAAAGAGCAATGGTTAAGTATATAGGTTGCAAGCAGGGGAGTGACACGTGAAAATGTCATCAGTTTGCATTTTGAGCTGTTGAGATGTAAATCGTTAGCATGACACCATGCTTGGAAGTTATCAAGATCCGATTGTAGGTCTGATTGGCATAAACTTTCCCTATACTGCAAGCAGAATTTAACGTCATCAGCATACATGAGTACTTTGGATTTGGTTAAAACCAACGGCAAATCATTGATAAACAATGTGAATAGGTCCAAGGTGGCTATCCTGTGGGAAGCCAGATGTGACCCTAAGCCTATTGGATAGAACGTTTCTGAACAGAACTTTTTGGATCCTGTCACTTAGATAACTCGAAATCCACGTAAGAAGATCACTAGGAAACCCCATTGTATCAAGTTTCCCAACCAAAGGGGAATGATTGACCGAGTCGAAAGCTTTACTGAAGTCCGTGTGGTTGATATTCGCCTCATAAAACCAGCACAGAGCCCGGTATTCCATCGGGACCTGGTGAATAAACTGGCTTAGCGCGTTGAAGATCAAGAATAAGCTAACTTTCGTTTAAAATAGGACTGAAGATTAAGGACGAACTGGGCATAGCTGGAGAAAATGTATGATCTGAAGATGTTGAGGATGAATATGTAGTTTCAAAAAAGCAAAGAGATTGGCTATTGCTTGATCATAATTTACTATAGTATTCTTAAATGACAGCGAGGGAGGGTATAACGTAGGTTTACGTTTAGAGTTAACAAAGTTACAACGAGTCAAATAATTTGTATAACACTGATTGTTAAGCACGGTAAAGTTAGATCGAGCACTAAGATAAGATGAGAAAGCCGTTTTTGAACCAGTGAGTTTATATTTACTATAAAGCCTAGATTTTACGTTTTTTAGACGCGTCTGCTCCTTGTTAAACCAAAGTGGTTTATTAGAGACCAACGGGTAGGTTTTAGAATTACATAAGGAGAAAAATGAGTTCATGGCATTGTAAAAAATATCAACGGCGGATGCCATGTCAGAGCTCGTGTAAAGATTAGACCAATCAAATTCTGTTATTAAAGTGTTTAACCTCTGAAAGGCTAGCCTTTCGGACTCTGTTTAAACTGCTATCAGGTGTAGTAGCTAAAACTGTCCCAGTGTCGATAGTCACATCGAAAGTTGGATGATAAGGATCTTCAGGTTGCGTCATTGGAGGAATTCTAATTAGGTTTACGCCTGCAGGATCGGAGACAAAGCATAGATCAAGTAAGCGGTTTAAAGAATTAAAAATATGGTAAACTTGCGATAAGGATAAATCAAGCAAGCCATTAAGGAGGTCATGCTGTGCCGCAGTTTGAAGGGCGTTGGACACACCATCAGAAGACCAGTGAGCTCCGGGTATGTTGAAATCACCCAAAGCCGCTAATTGGTCCCTATCAGAAAGCCTATTGGTAAAATTGGTAAATACAATCATGCGAAGGAAAGGCTATCCGAATAAAGTCTAGAGAGCTTACTGAGTGAGCCCCTAGTATTCTGATAGGAAAGTTTTAGGGAAGAGGTTAGTCTTCTGGAACAGTAGGTACAGCTGTGTACACTGAGGATTGTGACGGCCCGGGCAGTTGAACTCCCGCAGACCGATTTCCCTTCTTCCGTGCCTCGTACTCCTTGACTACAACGTAGTCAAATAGTGTCAAAGAGCTGGAATGAGACATTTATCTTAAATGACGAGATGTCTCTGGCATACGGAAATTTGAATTTTTCCACCTTGATATTTTCGGCTTTGGGTTTGCCTTGTATATAGGCTAGAACATTTTCCGATGCGAGATCAGGGGCAATCCTCGAAACGAATATTGTTTTCGATGGTGGAACTGCTGTAAGGGTCTTACATAACGAATTCTTACCGACCACGGACCCTGGGTAGATTTTGCTACGGGGATTAGCGGAGCCAAAGAATTGGGTTGCGTATCGGAAACAACGGACGACGCGGAAATTGCTGGCTGAGCGACTTCCGATACCTCAACGACAGATTCGGTTACCGAATCTTTGATCGTTCCTGATCTCAGAACCATTGGAACGGGGACCAGGAGCTGTGGCGACGGAGAGTGGCAGGAAATCGGTTGCTGTGTCTCACACAGTTGCAGCCGAGTAGAAGCGGATTTTATTGCGTTTCGGCGACTCATTTAATAGTTTCATACTATTAAATTGAGCGTCCAGCGCGGAGAACAGGTCATTCGCCTGGCGAAAAGTTGCCACTCCACTCCTGGTCTGACGCATGATGGTTGATATTTCCTTCTCAACCGGTCGACAGTCCTCACAACAATAACGCAGGCCCTTTTTGCTGGACACTGCGTCAGCCATTCGGGCTGGTCTGCCAAAACATTTCCCTAGCATTTCTTTATAACACAGACAATATTCTGGGATATTTTTCTAGAACCACTGGGCACACTATCAATACCAAAATAGCAAAGAGAGGAAGAGAGAGAACAAAAGAGCGCAAGAGTTAGAATTTCAGCAGCAGAAATCACAAGAGCGATGAGAGCTATGAACAGCTTAGATGCAGCTTATAGCAAACGACACTCGAGCGGGGGAGAGAAAAATAAAAACGGTAAAAGAGCAAAGAGGAAAAATAAGAAAAAATAACCGTCTTAGCACAAAACTAAAAAGTGATTATTAATGCATGGATAGACTGTGGCTTTTAGGCCTGCCCTCGTTGAAGGACCGTCGGACCTGCCATGGAGTGATGTTCATGCACAAACTTATACACGGTCATACTACTTCCATTTTCCTTCTTAACCTCGATAGGCTCTCGGTCCCTAGTAGGCCCTCCCGGCATTTTCGTTCCATTACCCTAGATATTTGTAGATCTAATTTCGAGATGCATGGGTCTTTTCGTGTTTTATGTTCTTTGTACAATGAATATTATTTCTTGTTACATTTTGAGATGCAAACTCTGTATTATGATACCTATCCTTACCTCTGCCCACCTGATGTAAGTCGGAGCATATCCTTAAAAAAAACTCCCTCCCCCGGCCAGAGGTAAGCGTAGGGACTTTATATAGCAGTTATTTGCTATCTTCTCAATAAAATAAAATAAACAATAAATAAAAACGGTGTGTGTAGACTTTGTAGGACCGTTGCCACGTACAACGCATGGGAATAAAATGTTACTGGTCATTATAGATAAATACTCCAAATGGGTAAAGTTGACAGCAATTCGGCAAGCCACAGCGGACGCATTCCTAAAGGCATTCCGAGAATGAATAATATCAAGATTCGGAGCCCCGAAAATCTTGATATCTGACAACGGAGTCCAATTCACTGGCCGGAAAACCCAACAGGCGATGGAAAAATGCGGCATAAGACAGCAATTCACGGCTCCGTATACACCCCAGGAAAACCAACGGAAAGAACCAATAGAACAGTCAAAACAATGATGGCACAAATAACAGGGGAAAATCAAACAAAATGGCACGAACACTTACCTAGAACTTATGTTAGCATTTAACAGCAGCATTTCAGAAGCAACGAAATATAGCCCCGCACAACTAGTGTTGGGTAGAGAATTGCGGCTACCAGGAGCAGTGTTCGATAAAACCACCAAAGGGCGATCAGAAGCAGTAAGTCTCTAGCAGCACACTTCCAGTAGTCAGCAGCCAAAGTCATTTTTCGGCAAACCGAATCTTAGGATTTTGATTGCAAATACATTGTTGACTTCCGAGTCCGCCCGACGACTTTCGAGTCCGCCAGTTGACTTTCGAGTCCGCCCGACGGCTTTCGGATCAGGATAGATCGCAGGCGTCGAAGGACCATGAAATGGAGTGGGCGGAGGTTTTCCAAATTAAGTCGGCTGTTACTGGGATGTCGCTGGTGGTCGTGGTGGCTGCTGGAGTAGGAAAAAAGTCCCAAGTCAAGGAAAAAGAAGGCGGCGATTCCACTTCACACAAATTATAAATGCTTTATTGACTAACTTAAAATCTAAGAGCTAACGAGCCCGGGTCCCCGGAGTGGTGGGTTTTACAGGGCGTGGGAGAGCAGCGGAGAGCGGAAGTGCAAGCGGGAGTGGAACCTCCAGTGCAGCGCTCGCTCCCACACTGCCGTTCAGAACTAAGCGCCCTTGTGGCGCGAACAACTTCTAATGGTGGTTGTAAATTCCCAAAACTATCAAAGTAAAATGATTCTGTTCCCTTCTTATAATACGCTACCCAATGCGTTCCTTCAGATGTCGAGTCAGTTAAATTTATAATTCCACACTCAGAGTGATGTGGTAATTTGGGTAACTCATCTTTCATATAAACTCATTGAAAACGTGGAATATGTTTAAAAGCAAACTTTAATATATCAAAGTTGGATAATGATCTATTGGGTAGCTCATTTAGTAGTTTTTTTGATTACGTTTTTGTTTTTTTATTATTTTTTGTTATCGTTAACATCCCGTACCCTTTCTTGGTTGTAAATACAATCCCAATGCTACAATCCCCCAATGCTATCGATTCCATTACTCTATTATAACTTTCCTCTATATCAACTTTCCTCAAGTTGAACCTTTGCCATCATGGCATTATTGATAGACTTGACAATTGCTGCGCTACCTGAAGCTAAACTACCCACAGCACTAAGGGCTGTTAAAATAGATACCAATGGTAAAAAACCACCAACCTTGGGAACTGCTATAACCGCGGAATTGCAATATTTTTCTTACATCCCATCGATTAAGATACTGCGTTGCGAGCCACTTTTACTGTATTCATTAAGTCGAGTAGTTTGTTCTTTTTCAATTCAATTGTTGCTTTTTGATGATTGAAGCTAGAGATTTCTTTACAACTTTCTTTTTCTGTTGTTTGGTTCCCAATCCAAATTTTTTCTTTAGCTTCATCATATTTGTTACAAAATTAGCTGCAGCTCTCCCACTAATACTACTATTCCCCGCTTTTACTCGTTCTCAAGCTCTATCAATTAAAACTGAGTCTGCTTTATGACGTTCACCCTTGTCCTTGCTTTTTGAATATGCAATATCGTGTTCTCGACAAGCTTCATCTAAACCATTGATACCCCGATCACCACGTAGCAATCGTTTCTCTAGTTTTGTGCCAGGTCCACAGTAATTGAAACCAGGTATATGAGCCTCAAAGGGTAAAGTGTTTATCAATTTATTTATGAGACCAGTACCCTGTTTGACATTTGATTTATGACTGCTTATATTATAAAAATGTTTCCTCGTTTTATATCATCCTCAATTATCGAGTGCTTGTCATTGAATGAAGTACTCATCTCGAAAATATGCGTTTATTAAGGCAAAATAAAAGTATTGTAGTAAGAAACATTGAAGCTGATGTACATGGTGAGAGTACACATCCCCGTTACAGCTCATTGTTACCAAACACAATAAGAGCTTTAATTGTTGGTCCATCAAACTGTGGAAAGACAAACGTTCTTATTTCGCTTTTGGAGAGTCCTGATGGATTGAAATTTAAAAATGTATATATATTTTCAAATAGTTTATACCAACCAAAATATGAGTATTTGGAAAAACTTATCAAGCCGATACGAGGAATGGGATAATACACATTTTCTACAAATGATGCCATTTTGTCACCTCAAAAAGCTAAAAACAATTCCATTATGATATTTGATGATGTTGCGTGTGAAAAACAAGATAATATTTGGAACTATTTTTGTATGGGACGACATAGAAAAATTTATTCATTCTATTTATCTCAAACGTATACACATATACCAAAACATTTAATTCGAGATAATACAAATTTTATTATAATGCTTAAACAGGATGACTCAAACATGCGTCGTATATACCGAGATCATGTAAACAGTGATATGGATAACAATTCATTTATGAATATATCAAGAACATGTTGGGCAGAAAAATTTGGATTTCTTGTAATCTCTAAGGATGATGATATGAAAAGTGGACGATATAGGAAAAGATTCGACCAGTTTATTGTACTCGAATAAATAAGATATAATTATAATTAAATTTTTGAAAAAAGACAGTTGATCATCCAGCTATATAATGCATCTGTACTAAGCGAACATTTTCTCCCTCAAATTGAGCTTAATCGAAAATGTGAATGTGCTCTTATCGACTTTTATACATTCAATTCTATACCGAATGTGGATTAAGGAAATAATCTGTTTCATATTGGAAATAAAGTCGTGGAAATACCTATAGGGTCTTATGGTTTTGAAGATATTGTGAAATATATTATGGATAAAGTCAAGAAATATGATCTCCATAACAACAACATTAACAATGATACAATACTTTACAAGTTCAAGTTACTACCAAAATGAGACTGTATATTTTAATCATGAACGATCAATTGGACGGCTATTTGGTTTAAATAAACGTGTATTGAGGTCAAATGAAAATGAAATTTACATCTCCGATGACCCCGTGAATATTTTAAAAATAAATTCAGTTAGATTAGAATGTAACATAATTAGTGGGTCGTATGTGGGGAATAGGCCAAATCATGAATTTGGAATCAATGTTCCGCCAGGATATAAAATAAATAACACAACACCAGAGAAATAAGCACACTCAAAATACGGATGGCCGATCAGAACTGTTATTTAATTAATTTGCGTGGTGAAACTGTATCAATAAACAGACATCGCATCGCTCATTTGATAGCATTATCAAACCTAAAGTTGAAGCGAAATTATTATCATCATCATCACCAACAACAACAACATCATCACCTCGAGGATCTTCACATAAACGTCCTGCTCTCATATTAAAAAATAAATTGATTTTAAAATCATTGGGC
>JAWNOA010000138.1:600000-821516 GCA_035046345.1 Drosophila birchii | reverse complement strand
CATTTAGAATTCGTCATAATAATTCTTCAGTCGCAGCCACATGCATTTGTCGTTAATAAAGTATAATTTACCAGGTCAAGCGAATATGCATAACTGGCGGACATGAGGAAAGTAAATTAGAGCAATAAGTGTCAAGTCATATAGCTGGCAATAACCTACATACACAGTAGCAATAAGTGTCAGGTCATATATCTGACAATAACCCACATACACAGTAACCCACATTCACAGTAACCCACATTATTTTGTTATACGATATTTGTTACCATAAGCATTTTGTACTTATATATACTGTTAAGTTTTCATTAATAAAGTCAGTAAGAGTTCTACCTCACAACAGAGCTTTTATTCATGCATATGTGCCCGACACCATAGCCGTGTCTTCCATGCCCCAACCAACCTCATACAACCAATCAATCAAACCAATCAACCACACCCAAACACACGTCAAACCGTCCAACTAGTTCCAAGTGCTAGTTGCGACAACTGTAGGCAATAGTTCATGCACTATTTGCCAGGCATCTAAGCCTCAACCCAACATTTGGTGACCCCGTCATTTTACAACAAAAGGAAATATCCGTAACTCTTGGGATTTTCTGACATTTAACAACAAAAGGAAATATCCGTAGCTCTTGGGATTTTCCGACATTTTATCAACAAAAGGAAATATCCGTAATTCTTGGGATTTTCCGACTTTTATCAACAAAGGACAAATTCGTAACTCTTGGGATTTTCCGACATTTTTTATCATCAAAAGGAAAAATCCCTAACTCTTGGGATTTCCCGTTTTTTTATCAACAAAGGACAAATTCGTAACTCTTGGGATTTTCCGACATTTTTTATCATCAAAAGGAAAAATCCTTAACGCTTGGGATTTTCCGACAACTTTGACTAAAATCCTTTTTTTTAGAAACTCCAAATCAGTCAAGAAATATCGAAGCTGATCCGCAATTTTAAAAAAGACTCTGCGGAAAGAAAGCAAAATCCAACGTATTATAAATTAAAGTTGGCCGCAATCGATGAAGCATGGAATCGATTTGCGCATAATGACAAAAATATTCCAGCGGAATATAGAACCGCAGAATATTTAAAGTTCTACGTAGACTGTCGTGGGTCATACGACAAATATAGAACGATAATAACCGATGCAATGGCTCAAACCTCGAGCAATGCCCCCGGAAATTCAACCTCGATCAATGCTTCGAAAAATGCAGACGTTGCAAGCTTTACGCAACCTGCAAGCAAGCTGATATTAGCTTGTCGGGGACAAAGGGCAAAACCGGTAGGGCCATAACAAGGGATTCGATAACCTCATTATGGTCCCAATTTCAGAATGTCCACTTCGCTGATCACGAAGAATACGAAGACCCAGTCAAAGAAGGATACGACATGCAGTCGTTCCTCCGACTAGAAGGAGAAGTTCAAAGAGTCTTGGGGGCGCAAACAAGTGCATAAAACAATGAAGATGAACATTTGCCCAGAGTCAGCATCCCAAAGTTCGATGGGGATCTACTCAAATGGACTCAGTTCTTCGACTTATTCAAATGCATGGTTCACGATACCACAGTCAGGAAGAGACGCAGAAAGATTAATAAGGCATATTGATATTAAAAAAGAAAATTACATGAGCGCATGGGAAATATTGGTTGACGCGTACAACAATCCCCGCCATGTAGCAGATACGATTCTCAATCGTCTCCTGCAGCATCATACAAATAGTGACGATCCAAAGTCATTAAAAGAGTTGTATATCACAACAATCGAGTCTCTAGCATCATTAAAGGGACTAGGCATTGATATATCCAGCTGGGATACAATCATAATTGCCATCATCAAGCAAAAACTGGATCTTGCAAATCGAGCCCTCTACGAACAATCGTTAGACGGATCACGAGAACTCCAAGGTCTCGATACAATGCTAAGCTTCCTGGACCAGCGAAGCCGAGTGCTGGGAACAGGAAAACGCAATCAACAATTGAGAAAGGAGCAGAAGAGCCCATCATGCATTTCTGCCAGCGCTGGAAGGCAACCAAATTGTCCTTTCTGCAAACGGACTCATTGGCTATACAAATGCGATGATTTCCGCAGCAAAACCATACCCGATCGAGTCAATTGGGTTCAAAAACAAAAATTGTGTGTTAACTGTTTCAGCAGTGACCACAAGGCGAAAGATTGCCGAGGCCGTACGTGTTTTAAATGTGACAAAAAACACCATACATTGCTGCACCTAGAGACCGCGTCAGGTGCGGCAACAGAGCCAAAATCATCTTCTGTAGGTGCAGCAAGTAACAAAAGTTACAATCTGCTGGCCACAGTCAAGGTATTGGTCAAAGCAAGCAATGGCCAGATGGCCACATTTCGAGCCTTGCTAGACTCAGGATCACAAATTAATCTGATCTCTGAGCGAATGGCCTCCAAGCTTTCATTAAAGCTCCACGGTGCATCATTGCGCATCGAGGGCATTGGAGGCAACCCAAAAACCAGTCGAGCTAGAGCAAACGTTCTCATGAAGTCGATGCATAATGATTTTGCTCAACAAGTAGAAGCCTTTGTGCTGCCGCATATCATAGCTGATCAACCAGCTCATGAATTAAGTGCCTCACAATTACAAGTCCCAAACAACGTCACTCTGGCTGATCCAAACTTTGACAAACCAGGAAAAATTGACATGCTTATTGGCGCAGAACATTATTATTCTTTGCTCCTACCAAATCAGATGCTGATGACGCCAGATGGCCCAATTCTTCAAAATACAAAGCTTGGATGGATTGTGGCCGGAAAAATTCCTGCTGAGCACGACTCAGCGGCATTTTGTGCAGCGGCAACCACAGAAGAGGAGGTGGATACGCTACTAGAGCGATTTTGGACACTAGAAAACCTAGACACCAAAGAAAAGGCTCGATCTCCAATAGAAGCTCATTGCGAATCTCATTTCGTAGCGAACCTACAGGTAGCAATAGATGGAAAATTCATTGTGAAACTTATATTTTCTGAAGGAACTTCAGCCCTGGGGGCATCTCAAAAAACAGCAACCAACAGATTTTTGGCATTAGAGCGACGAACGCCACCAGAAGTCTGGAAAGGATATGTAGACATCATGGAGGAATATGAACGTCTTGGACACATGAAGCTGGTACCACCCACACACGTACCCGCAGATCACTACTTCATTCCGCATCACTGTGTATTGAAACCCGAAAGCAGTACCACAAAACTGCGGGTAGTTTTTGATGCATCCTGTAAAACGACAAGCAATAAATCATTGAATGATATATTGTACTCCGGACCCACTGTGCAGAGCGAATTCTTTGCAATTTTACTACGATTCCGCACTCACAGATATGTGTTTACTGCAGACATAGAAAAAATGTATCGGCAGGTGTGGATGCACCCAGACAACCAGTTCCATCAATTAATCGTGTGGCGTAAGAAACCATCAGAAGATCTAAAGTTTTACAGACTTAAAACGGTCACATATGGTACAACATCAGCGCTGGCTACTAAATGCTTGGATTATCTGTCCGAGAAGGCCAAGAATCATCTACCGCTTGACTGTCTCACAGGAGCAGACAGTATCCCAGAGGCCGTACAAATTCAACAAGAATTGAACAAAATACTGCTGCCTTCCGGATTCAAGCTCCGAAAATGGTGTTCCAATAACTCAGAGGTATTAAGCCAAATTCCTAAAGAGAATATCCGCTCTAACGTCAAGTTAGACGAAACACTCCAACAATACAGTGTTAAGACTTTGGGTTTGCTTTGGATGCCACAAAAGGATCAGTTATGTGGACGATCTCAAAAAAGCGAAGCATCAACCATCACCAAACGAGTGGTCAGTTCGGAATCATCGCAAATATTCGATCCGCTAGGAATTTTTGCTCCCGTGGTGGTCAAGGCAAAGATGTTTATGCAGACCCTGTGGGAATTAAAAATGGGGACGAGATTCCTCAGTCCCTTCAGGTGGATTGGAAAAATTACCGCGCTGACTTACAAGCGCTAAACAACATGCAAATTCCAAGACACATCTTCGAAGGACAGGTACCCGTCTCACAAGAATTGCACACATTTGTCGATGCTTCAGAACGAGCATATGGAGCAGCAGTGTATGTGCGAGCCACATACAAAAATAATCAAGTATCCGTCCGTTTGCTGTGCTCAAAGTCAAGAGTTGCGCCGACAGCTAAGGAAACGTTACCGCGGCTAGAGTTATGTGCTGCAGTTTTAGGAGCCGAGCTGACCCATAGAGTCTGAAAAGATTTGCGCATGCCTGAAGACAAGGCATCTGGATACTTATGGACTGATTCAACTGTAGTCCTGTCCTTTATAAATGCGTCCGCATCATCATACCACACGTTTGTGGCAAATCGGATAGCTAAAATCCAGGCGGTGTCGCATCAATCTTAGTGGCGCCATGTGTCATCCGCGAATAACCCAGCTGATGAGCTATCAAGAGGGATTGCGGCAAGCAAATTAGCGGGGCACAACCTCTGGCTGTTCGGACCGCTATTCCTACACGGTTCCCGAGACAAATGGTCCAAGGTACCGAGCATCACTCCCAGCGATCTAGAACGACGAGTGAAGCAAGTGAGTTTGCCAACATGCCAAGATCAACTGGGGATCGAACTATACAGTTGCAATCACAGCAACTTAGCTTACATGCTGCGCGTTTGTCACAAGCAGAACCGATCTCCTACAACTACTCTAAGTGTACGTGAGCTAACTTATGCTAGGAAACTGATTTTAAGCACTATTCAAAAAATTGAATTTAGTGCTGAGCATAAACAACTGCGCATACACAGGACAGTGGACAAAAGAAGTTCAATTGTATCGCTGTCTCCAATAATAGGACATGACGGACTCATCAGAGTCGGAGGCAGATTGGAAGAATCTAACCTACCATATGTCGCAAAGCATCAGAGCTTGCTTCCATACAATGATCAAATTGTAAAGATGCTGCTACGAGAGATGCATGAAGAGAACATGCATTGCGGAGCGCAATCATTGAGAGCAATAGCCAGACAACAATACTGGATTCTGAATGACAAAACAATGGCCAGAAGCATCATACACAGTTGTGTCAGATGCACAAGGGCACGACCCAAATTGATGCAGCAAATCATGGGTAATTTACCTGCGGATCGAGTAACACAGGCTCGTCCATTCTCCAACTCTGGAGTTGACTACTGCGGTCCCTTTTGGATTCACCATAAAATCCGTGGAAAAAGACCAGATAAGGCGTACATTGCAGTATTCTGCTGTTTTGCCACTAAAGCAGTACATCTTGAATTGGTAAGCGACCTGACAACAGACGCTTTCCTAGCCGCTCTTCGGCGATTCTTGGGTCGACGTGGAAAGTGTCAGACAATTCATTGTTACAACGCCACAAACTTTATAGGTGCCAATAATCAGTTAAAGGCGCTAGAAGAAACAATCTTCACAGAACAGGCTCAGACAAGGATTGTAAACCAATGCAGCAAGCAGCAGGTGGAGTTCAAGTTCATTCCGCCTCGAGCGCCATCATTTGGCGGCCTATGGGAAGCTGCAGTAAAGTCAGCGAAAAGGCTACTGGTATCAGTTACAGCCACATCATCTCTAACGTTTGAAGAACTCAACACAGTAATCATTGAAGTCGAGGCGATACTCAATTCAAGGCCCCTCACTCCAATGTCATCTGATCCCACGGATACATCAGCGCTCACTCCAGGTCACTTTTTAATTGGTGAACCTCTAGTAGCGCCTCCTGATGCAAATCTTGCCCTACCCGGAAAAACTCTGGTAAAAAGATGGGAGCTAGTATCCAGACTCAAGCAATCGTTCTGGAACCAGTGGTCCATGGAATATCTTCAAGAGCTGCAAATGCGGACTAAATGGAAGACCATGGCCCAGAATGTCAAAGAAGGACTACTAGTCCTAGTAAAAGAAGACAATGTACCGGTAATGAGATGGCCCATGGGGCGGATGGTAAAAACGTAACGTTCAAACGACCAGTTACTCGTTTGGCACCTTTGTTAAAGGAAGAAGTAGCCACAAAACGACCACACAGCTCTGGTGAGTATACAGCACGAGCAGAAGAGACCCCCACGCAGAAAAAGAAGATATCATTTCCTATCTTGCCAACGTTGCTGACAATGCTACTCATACTACCGTTAGCAATGGGACAATCAGTAAACATAACTCCTTTTGCAAGTCAACCGGGAATATTCTACGAACGGCTCGGCACGTCCAGAATGGCAATTTCGGAGTGGAACATAATTGCATATTATGACTTGAAGCCATACTGGAGCGACATGGGAATATTGGCTGCTGGGATAGCGGAACTAAAACACAAATGTTCAGAGTTGCAAAATGTCAATGCCTGCAAGTCAATATATAAACATTTTTAACATATATGATGAGTTCAAGCAGGAAATGAGTTGATTAATCATTCCCGACAACGAAGAGCACCACTTGATATAGTCGGAAATGTGGCGAATTCATTATTTGGCGTTCTGGACTCAAAGTACGCCGACGACATGTCTAAAATGATAAACAACGTCATGTCTAACGAGGACGTATTGATGATGCTCTTGAAAAATCAAACATCAATTCTGGACTCAACGATAAACATAGTCAGAAAGAGCAGCTCAGCCACCAACGATCGAATCAAAACGCTAGAGTACCAGATAGGTGCAATCAATCAAGAAAGAGGCAAGTACCAAGGCGACCACTTTCAGCAAGCGTTTATGGTTTTGACAGCTCAGCTAACTCTGGTGGCAACGGGAATGCAGCGGATGCAGAGTGAAATAGCTAACTTGCTTACTGACGTTCGCCATCGAACGATTAGTTCGATGCTAGTATCCCCCAAGCAACTCAGGGAGCAACTAGATCAGATGCGGGAACATATCCCACCGGATCAACGGCTTCCAGTATCGTCTGATAATGTAATCCAACTATACAAAATGATGCATGCCAAAGGCACCACAACGAGCAACCACGTCATCTTCAAGATATCGTTACCTCTGGTGTCTGTAACAGAACAGGAAGTGTTCAGCATCATGCCTATCCCAACATGGAAAGCCGGAAGCTGGCAGCGATTCCAGCTAAAAACCGAAACCATAGCCGTCAATGCCCATAGAGACCAGTTCATGGGGTTGACTTAAGACGAGTTCAACCAATGTATGGAGCTGCCAAATGACGAGCACATATGTTTCAACCACCAAGCCACATTCAGCGTGGAGAATCGGTGTGAGTTTCAGTTATTTAACAACAAAACTGAGACTATATGTGAGGTCGTTCAGTCAAGATCCGAGCTGCTGTGGCTGGCAACGCATCAGCGAAACAGATGGATGTTTGCCACCCGCAATCTCATAGAACTTCAAGCGGTGTGCAACGGAATCGCTTCTACAGTACAACTTAACGGAACGGGCTTATTGTCATTGGCCCCAGGTTGCACTGCACGCAATTCAAAAATTAGCGTGAGCACATTCAGCACTGTGGTCAGCGAAACGAAGGCTACATATGTTCGATTTGGCAATATCTCGAAAGTTGACTGTAAGGATCCACCTGAGCCACCCCAAGGAACGGCAACCAAGGAAGTCAGTTTGGAGGAGCTGGGCGCTTTGCAACGCCAGTTGGTCAAATTAAAGGAGACTACCTGGAAGGATCAACTTGTCGCTCCTCAACATAATCAAGTAGCTGCCTATGTGGCCCTAGCGATGTCAATCCTACTAGGCATTGTATGGGCTCTTAGCCGGACGGTCGGCAAATGGACACCACGACGTCGGATATTTCTACGCCGGACATTGAAACCCAAGCAGAGCACGGAACAACCAGCACCGGAACCTACCCCACGAAGTTTTTCGTTCGACCTTTCTGAAGGTTGAACACCTGTTCAACGGCCGGGAGAATGTTCAGTCACGACAGCATTTATTCATAAGCAACAACATTTAGAATTCAACATAATAATTCTTCAGTCGCAGCCACATGCATTTGTCGTTAGGAAAGTATCAGTTACCAGGTCAAGCGAATATGCATAGCTGGCGGACATGAGGAAAGCAAAATAGAGCAATAAGTGTCAAGTCATATAGCTGGCAATAACCTACATACACAGTAGCAATAAGTGTCAGGTCATATATCTGACAATAACCCATATACACAGTAACCCACATTCACAGTAACCCACATTATTTTGTTATACTATATTTGTTACCATAAGCATTTTGTACCTATATATACTGTTAACTTTTCATTAATAAAGTCAGTAAGAGTTCTACCTCACAACAGAGCTTTTATTCATGCATATGGGCCCGACACCTTAGCCGTGTCTTCCATGCCCCAACCAACCTCACACAACCAATCAATCAAACCAATCAACCACACCCAAACACACTTCAAACCGTCCAACTAGTTCCAAGTGCTAGTTGCGACAACTGTAGGCAATAGTTCATGCACTATTTGCCAGGCATCTAAGCCTCAATACAAACAGGTGTCATCCTTATTAGTCTTCTCTCTATAGACGAATCTTTTGACCTTAACAGAGCACGGCCAAAAATTTATCATGTAAGACTTCCTCATAGTACTGCTCCGGGACGCCAAGCTTGAAGGTTCCGAATTTTAAGGAAGCCAATTCCACATCTCTTATTACTAATTAGAAGAACGAGACTTCATTAGCATCCACCTTTATTTTGGAGGTAACATAGGGGGACACAGCATCAGCGTCGGTAGCTGCGCTAAACTTTCCGACGTACAAGTATTTGGTACTTTGCAAAACTTGAAAACCAGCCAAAGCAGACTCCGACGACGGTTTTTTTTATTATTCGATTTCATTTTTTCTTTCGATTATGAACCATGTCAAAACAGATTCAATAAGGTCTTGATACTTCTCATATTGAGATATAAAGGAGTTTTGAAGTAAAGGGATCAACAAACTCCTTCGACCATTGCCTAACAAAGGCAAAAACACTTTATGTTAGTGGGGTCGTCAGAGAAGTCTAAAAAAGTCTAGTCAGCTACGGATGAATAGAAGGTAGTGTCATTGCAGTTAGCTTTGTAAAAGCAGCGAAAAGTTGCAGGTTAGATGTCAGGACTAGGAAGTAAAGGATGAGGAGAAGCTTTGAGAGTGATTTCCAGTGTGGAGTGATCAGCGTCTTCAGGACTGCAGATAGGTTCAATTCTTGAGATGAGTAACAAACTATAGAGCGCCGGCCCATGGGACATAAAGTAATCATGAAATTGAACAAGAGAAACTATCCCCAAAGTATTATCTGAGTAGGTTGTGAGATCCAATTCAGAAATGTGATCGGATTTAACAGCAATAAGAATGTCACCGCCAGTACGCAATTGAAGGCCCCGCAAATAATTCGCAATCGAAGATAGAAAAGTTAAGCCATGTTTCGGTAGGTTAGGCAATAGCAATAACATTGGCTCAAAATAGACACTATTAGCGTGCAGCTAGCTGGCTGCGAGCATTCTGAAGAAAGACGAATCGATTAGTTTTTTTAAGGCCTATTTGAGGGTGTCTGGGGCGCTCCAGTCCGAGGATTATTCTTGTTAAGAAATTTATTAACAATTACATATTCTGGCCATACAGAAGTATCAATAGCCCTGGCAAATACTGCGTCTGAAAGTACGGGTTTAATTAAAAACATATCTCGTCTTTACTTAAAATTAAATTTAGAGAATTTTGTTGCTCAAGTGGGTAACTACATCTTTTTTAGAAGCTTTTGTGGCTACACCAGCGAGAGGCACCGGTCTCCTTGGGCAACTCCAGAAATTGTTAAATGATATGAAGTTGAAGGTGATTAGGTAGTCCCCGCCGTAGGAATCCTACGTTGAGGTGATTCGAATCTACCAACGCCTTATTTGCAGTTGCAGCTTGCGACGTAGATGATAGTCTGCAGGTTCGGAGATGAGACAAGGTTCGCCAGTGCAAAACTAGGGGCCACGTTCAATGCTGAATCAGAAGCGGGAAACTCAATAGCAGAGAAATCGGCAACAGCCGAGGTATAGTCGTTGGATATGTTGCGTGGAGTGAAGAGCATAAGGGGTCTCGCCAGGTCTGCAAAATGCAAAAGGTTGTTAGAGGGGGTGCCAGTATTATTATTTGGTGAGTCCCTTATTGTATCATCATCTTAAAGTGGGACTCCGTCTTCTGGAAACGGTGGGCTAAATAGTGAAGCCAGCCGCCAAAGATTGAAACACTAGATGAATTCGCTTCATAAACACCCTCACCTCGGAATATATAAGGAGGAACCTCGGACAAAGTTATTTTGCGGCCGTTCGGACAAACAGCGCAACAAAGAGCCGTATTTTATATATGGACGTTGATGCACCACGGCGAGTACACTTAAGTGGCCCTTATGAAACCAGGCACGTGCCTGTCATGGTTAGGTATTAGTAGACGCGATTGAAAATATAGAAAAGAATACCAGGAAATAAACTACCGGCGAGCTGCCTGAATGTTTGCATGCATGCGATCTAAGTGGGTAAGGATTAAAATTTTTAGTCTAGAAGCCCTATCAACATGTGAGATTACCGAATACAAATCATTATACCTTGCACACAGTACTCTAAAGGGATCATGCAGTTCATAGGAGGTTCTACAATGGCGCAAAACTAAGGGTATGTACGATCTAGTATTTCTACTCGAAACGTGGAAATTGATCTGAAAATATGATAAAGTCAAGTTTGGGATCCAGGCGGACACCCAAGTCATTAACTGAGTTAATTCTTTCCAAAGAGCAGCAGTCAAGCGTGTAAATTGCAATCTTGGGAACGACACGAGAAAATGTCATTAGAGCCATTTAAGTTTAGTAGGTTTATGCGGCACCAGGTTTGGATCAAGATCTGTTTGTAAAACAGACTGGTAAGCGACGTCCTTGTATAGCACGCAAAGCTTGACATCATCAGCATACATGAGTACTCTAGAATTAGTCAAAACTTCGGGCAGATCATTAATAAATAATGCGAACAACAAGGGACCAGGGGGTTCCCTTGCGGGACACCTGAGGGGACTCGGAAAACATTCGATAAATTATTTTTAAAAAGGACTTTTTGTGTCCTGCCAGTCAGATAACTAGAGATCCACCTAAGAAGATCAATTGGAAAACCCATTAAGTCGAGTTTCCTGAGGAGAAGGGAATGATTAACGGAATTAAATGCTTTACTAAAGTCAGTATAAATTACATTCGTTTGAAGGTTATTCTGGAAACCCCTTATAATGAAGGAAGTGAGCTCGAGTTTGTGGTGGTTGATCTTCGCTTTACAAACCCATGCTGACATGGAGGAATTACTGATCTATAAAGGTGCTGCAAATGTGGAGTAATGTTTTCGAAAAGTTTGGGGGTGGCCGAAAGCTTAGAGATTCCTCTATAGTTATTGGATTCCGATTTCTTACCTTTTAATGAATGATTCCTTCCAAATAAGGGGAAAGTGCGATGTTTCTAAGGATAAGGTAAACAATTTCAGAAGGAACGAGCACAGGGCATCGGCACAATACCTAAGCACACAGCCCGGTCTTCCGTCGGGACCTGGCAGAAAAACGTAAAGCCAGTTTTTATTTCGTTTAAGCATGGACTGAAAATTAAGTTCGATCTAAGAAAGATATAAGAATACGTCTGCTTTAGGTCAGTGGAAGTGAAGTATGTTGTTTGCAAAAATTGGGCAAAAAGATCGGCAATTGCCTAATCGCCCTTTGCGTTTGCAAAAGAAAGTGATGAAGGATGAATTACCGCCTTACGTTTAGTATTAACAACATTATAAAACTGTTTAGGATCCTGAGAAAATTGGACCCTGCAACGAGTCAAATAGTTTTTGTAACACTGTGCGTTCAGTACGGTGAAGCTTGACCGAGCCGATATATAGTTAGAGAGGTCAGAACGAGAACCGGTTCTTTTAAATTTCGTGTACAGCCTTGACTTTACATTTTTCAAGCGACTCAATTCTTTAGTAAACCAAGGTGGTTTATTTGAAATTGAGGGATAGCATAACGGAACACATTCCGAGAAGAATGAATTCATCGCATTGTAAAAAATGTCTACGGCATCAGCCATGTCAGTGCACATGTATAAATCAGACCAGTTAAAGTCAGAAATAAAATTATTCAGCCGGTCGAAGTCAGACTTGCGAAAGCAGAAAAATCTTTTGGCTGGTCTATTAGATATTTTCTGTATATCAGAACCACTGTCGAGTGTCATATCGAAAGTAGGATGATAGGGATCTTCAGGTTGCGTCAAAGGCGCCACCCTCGCTATACTGACACTCGCCGGATCAGAGACAAAACAAAGATCAAGCAAGCGCTCTAAGGAATTTCGTATATGGTTGACTTGAGACAGCGAAATGTTGAACAAGCCAGCAATAAAATCATGTTGTGTTGAGGATTGAAGTGTGTTAGAGGAGCTATTTAGGGACCAAATAGCCCCAGGGATATTAAAATCACCCAAGACTACTAAATGATCTCTATCAGAAAGCATAGTGGAAACCATCCGAATGGCGGAAAGGTGGTTCCAAAAAATGTGCAGTTCCGACTATGGAGGAATTTAGGAACATGTAATAAAAATAAAGCGACCATTAAATGATAGCTTCACACATAGGAATTCTACTTCGTTGCTTTTCTCGAAAGCTACTAATTCTGACGTGAGAGTGGAGTTGACCGCTATGAGGACCCCACCCCCGCGCCTGACAGGCCGATCTAGCCGATAAATCGTAAACGCAGCTGGGAAATTTTCGGAGCTAAGAATCTCCGGCTTTAACCAGGTTTCTGTGAACACAATAAAATGGAAGGCGAATGCAAAACTATCAGAATACAATTAAGGCAACTTACTACGCAAGCCACTTGCATTCTGATAGGAGATTTACAGAGAAGTATTTAGTTTTTTTTGGACAGTCAGAGGATTTGAGGGCAGTTTATTTATTAAAAATATAAACGCACTGTCAAATAAGAATTTACTATGTAATTAAGCTCGATCTTAGTCGGACTCGGCATTATTCAGCTTGGATGAAGCTAAACATTAATGTCTAATGTCTATTGCTTACAGCGCAGTATATCGGGTACGCGCTAGAGGGGAGGTCGAGCCTCCATGAGCTCGGCCCCTACGCAGGCCAAGTTGTTGGCGTTGTCAGCGATGGGAGTGCCTGAGCCCATCGGCACCTTGGAGGAACAGTTTTCCTCATTGGAGGAGCCCCGGACGTCGACATCCGCCGCTGCCCCTGCCTCTGCCGCTGCCCCCGCAGCTGCCCCCGCCGCTGACCCCTTCATTGTCCCTGCCGCTGCCCTCGCCGCTGCCGTCCGTGCTGGGCAAGCTGCCATGAATCATCAAGCAAAGGATAAGCTTCAGTGGATCGCAGTATGGCAGCTGCTCAACCACTTACAACACCTTGCCTGTTACAAAAGTCGTTTACCATTGATTCTAGGCTTTGTAATTGTATTAAATAATGCTTTTATATGTAACTAGCGCTGCACCAGGTGATCAAGGATCCTCCCAATTTACTATGTTACAAATTACATTGGCATCACATCCATTGTCGTTTATAAAATGAATTACAAACTTTAAATGGTTTAGAAGCCATACAATGCAAATTGCCCCTTATTTATTATTGCAGTCCAGCACGGATACGACCTTAGAGGCGTTCAGGCAAAATCCAACGGTCGTAGCGTCATATCACTGTTCGCTCAAACAAGTATTGTGCCATTGGTCCGTACCTGCGGTTCGTCTCGTACTACGCAGGAATGCTGTCGCAACAACGTTTTGTCATTAGTAGGGTAAAACTAACCTGTCGCACGACGGTCTAACCCCAGCTCACGTTTCCTTGCATAGGTGAACAATCCAACGCTTGGTTAATTTTGCTTCACAATGATAGGAAGAGCCGACATCGAAGGATCAAAAACGCTTGGCAGCCACAAGCCAGTTATCCCTAGGGTAAATTTTTCTGTCCGCACTGAGCTAGCCTTGGGACACCTCCGTTATTATTTGAAAGATGTACCGCCCCAGTCAAACTCCCTACCTGGTAATGTCCTTGAATTGGATCATACCTGATTAATTGGAGTTATACCAATATTTCAAATCAAAAATACATAAATACATCGTCTCATTAAAGAATTTGTTTGCGATTATATAACAAACTCGTGATACTTTGATCAAGAAGCTTGCATCAAAACGCAATACCGTAATATATAATAAATAATAAATATATATATATATAAATATATATATATATATAATATATATATATATATATATATATATATATATATATATAATTATATATATATATATATATATATATATATATATATATATATATATATATATATATATAATCGAGTAAGTAAGGAAACAAGAGTAAGAGTAAGAGTAGTGGTATTTCATTGTCGATACCAAACCGAAGTCTAATATCTCCCACTTATTCTACACCTCTTATGTCTCCTTACACTGCCAGATTAGAGTCAAGCTCAAAAGGGTCTTCTTTCCCCGCTAATTATTCCAAGCCCGTTCCCTTGGCTGTGGTTTCGATAGATAGTAAATAGGGACAGCGAGAATCGAATCCCTCCGTGTTTATTTTATGTGGCGTGTATCACATTGAAGGGAGTTCAACTACAGCATTTTAATGTGGCCAGAACTGACCACATTATGCAACAGTCCTGGACTAGAAGCTATAGCAACTCCACGTCGATCCCGAGGGATCTCCCGCGATTTCGGGTTAACCACAGCCACCACGATACTCCCACTAGGGGGCCGACCTCAATGAGCAGCCTTGGAGAACTGCTCAACCCGTGGTACCGAAATTACAGGCCCGGTGGGTCTCACCCCTTTAGTTACGACAAACCCGGATAGGGCACCCCTGGTCGTATTAGTCGCCTCCTACGACAAGCAACGGTGGGCTGTGGCAGTATTCTGTACCGCTAACCACACGGCAAGGGTGTTGGGCTAAATTCCCCTCCTCCTGCGGAACGCCTCCTCAGCGAACTCCTCCAGCCGTTGGGTCCTCTCTCAATCCTCCAGTATTCCTTCAAACGTCCAGTTATCGCCAACGTGCTGCACACCAAGTCCATTGAGGTCTCGGAAATCTGCATACAGGGGGTAAGCTCATAATACGTGCATCCAATCCTCGTATGGATCACTACATGCGCATGCAGTGGTATCGCTGAGGGCTCTCCCATGCAGAAATGCATTGAACGACCCATGCCCTGTGAGCAGGAAAGACGCCATCATCGAGAAACCAAAACTGGGATCCCGATAGATGAGAGTGACATCTGGGACAATCTATTCTGCCAATTCAGCAGCATGCGCTCCTCTATTAGTATCTTCCTCTGCTCCAAGTTTAGACCTTCAAGGTCCTCACCATAGAGCCAGTCGTGCCCCTCCAGCGCCTATCCACGCTTCAGCTTGTATTTGACTGCCAATTGCTTAGCAGCCAATTCAAGCGGGGGAACTCCAGCAAGAACCTGCAGTGCCGCGGTGGACACTGTTCGGCATACCCAGAGGCATCCAAGCAGGATCAGCCTATGGCAGGAGGCTAGTCGCCTCTTGTTCGGCGGTGACATACCACACCGAAGCACCAAACAGCACAGAAGGTGCCATGAGTCCGGCATATATGGTCCGCCTGGCTCGAGGACTGAAACCCCAGTCGACTCGAAGCACACGCGCCAATGCTCCAACGACACCGGTCATTCGCTGCCGTAGCGAAGCTATGTGCGTGAGGAATTTCATTCTTTTTCCCATCCGGGTCGAGGAAGGCTGCACAGAGGCAAGCGGGAAAAGGTCACGGATCTGACCAAAAGCCGATCCCCCGCTTATGCGGTGCCCCGAATACTAGGGCGTCGGTGACCGAGAAGGGGCGGTATAACCCCCGTCGCACGCCAAGGGGAAATCCGTGGCCATCGTGGGAGCCCTGTACGGTCCGACGATCCGGCAATGGAAGCCGTAAACCCCTTTGTGGGCAGATCTTCGCTGGCGAGATCGCCCTGTCAAGAAGGGAGTGATGATAGTGAAGCAGCGGCGTTCAGGAGAAGCAGCAAGCTCCCTCGATCGCCACCTCGGGCGAAAACTCAAGAGGCTTGGCAGAGCCAGGCGCCCTGCCATGAGCCGATTCCCAAGAGGATACGGGACCCATCCAGTCCTGCCAGTCCTCAAGGAGTGAAGCCTGCCAAAAAGAGCAGGGCAGCGGATGAAACCAGCCTAGCAGATTTGCTAGAGCTTGGCAAGCTGCTGCAGGAGGTGTCCGTCAGGATGATGGACAAGACCACGCGACACATCACCGTCTCGACGAGGGAGATGTTTGCCAAAATGAAGGCACTCCACTCGAGTGTCCTTGAGGCAAGCAGAGCGGCCATCCAAGGGGGCGCGGACGGGCAGGAGAGGCTGGGAGCCGCAACCCGGTGCCCCAATTGCGCCCAAGAGTCAGGTCGAGCTGAGCGCGCGGAGAGCGCGGACAAGGGGCTGCAGACAACCACCGTGTGGAGGAGGGATGCAACAGCCCAAACGGAGCCGTGGCGCAGGCTAAGCCAGCCGGACGGCCCCGTCTTGCCCGCGTCGATAGCGGCCCCACCACCGGCACGCACAGCACATCGAAAGGGCCCGAAGGCGCCGCCGAAGCCCCCCAAGAACCCTCAGCGGGACGCAAAGGAAGCTGTGGCAACTCTTGCCCCCGCCAGGGAGCCCGAGAGCACACGCCACGAGAACGCCTGGGAAGTCGTTGCCAGGAAGCCGAAAACGGCGCGTCGCGCCCGAACGGATGCGGTCATAGTTCAGGCGAAGGGCAGGTCCTACAGCGAGGTACTCGCCTTGGTGACCAGGAGGGACGACAAGCAGCTGTCAGAGCTGGGGAGTTGCGTCTCCAAGGTTCGCCGAACCAACAATGGGAACCTGCTCCTTAAGGTGGCCAAAGGCAGCGCCGAGAGTGCGGAGAGCTTGAAAGAGAGCATCGAGAAAGTGCTCGGCGACTCGGCGTCTGTGCGCGCTACAACGGAGGACGACTCAGTGGTCATCTTGGAGATCCGTGGATTGGACACGATCACAACCAAGCAGGAGGTCTGCGCTGCGATCGCGGACCAGTTCAACCTCGAGGCTGGAAGGGTTAAATTGCGAGGAATGCGCCGTGGCTACGCCGAAACCCAGACGGCGGTGGTCAGCTTGCCCGTCTCCCTGGGCAAAACTGTCCTTCAGCGCGGCAAAGTCCGGATAGGCTGGACCATCTGCAGGATCAGGGAGAGAGCAGGCCCACCTAGGTGCTTCAGATGCCTGGAAACAGGGCACATTGCCGTGCACTGCAAAAGCCCAGTCGACAGGAGTGGATGCTGCTTAAAATGCGGGGAGCAGGGACACAGGGCAGCCTCTTGCACTAAGGAGGCATCATGCTTCATCTGCTCAGCAGCCGGAAGGAAAGATACGAGGCACCAGGCCGGCGGTAGAGACTGCCCAGGCTCTACAAGCGGGAACGGGATCCAGAGGCCCAGATGCGGTTGATTCAGCTCAATCTGAATCACTGCAGAGCTGCGCAGGATCTCCTGCGGCAGACGGTGCGCGAGCTAGGCTCGGAGGTGGCAATCCTCAGCGAGCCATACAGGACTGGTAGCGGCCGTGGCTGGGTCACCGACAGCACGGGCAGAGCGGCCCTGTGGCTGTGCGGAGCGGAGGCGCCGGAGATGCGCGAAGTCAGAGCAGCCGAGGGCTTCGTACGAGCCAATGTGGGTGGCATCTGGCTGTATAGCTGCTACTTGGCACCAAGTCTCACGCTCGAGGCCTTCGGCAGGATCCTGGACGAGCTGAGCTGCGACTTGCGGGGACGAAGTAAGGTGGTCGTCGGGGGCGACTTCAACGCCTGGGCCGTGAAATGGGGCTCCCCTCAAACCAACGCCAGAGGCCGAGCAGTGCTGGAGTCCATTGCCTCTTTGGACGTGGTCCTGCTGAACGAAGGATCCCGGCACACCTTTAGCAGGGCGGGAGCCGGTTCTGTGATCGACCTCACGTTCGCCAGCAGCGCGCTGGCCCGCCTAGCGCAATGGAGGGTCAGCGAGGCCTATACCGCCAGCGACCACGAAGCCATCGAGTGCTCGATTGGCATCGTAGGCCACACGAGGGGCACACAGCCACAGCCTAGGAAGGCGTTCCGCCAGGACACCTTCAGACCGCTGGTCTTTGCGAGCGCCCTTGAGGGCTTCTCGGCAGATGAGTCCGATGGGGCAAACGTGCTGGCCGAAAAGCTGGCGCCTGCAGTCGAAGCATGCTCCAAAGGAAGCCGTTCCGGAAGCGCCACTCGCCGGTGTTCTGGTGGAGCGAGGAGATTGCGGAGCTGCGCCGCACCGCCCTTCGCACCAGAAGACTGATGCAGCGCGCTAGAGGCACCGCACGCCTCCCCGCATGCAGTGACAGATACAAAGCGGCCAAGAGGGAGCTTAAGACCGCCATCAGCAACAGCAAAAGAGAGTGCTTCCTGAAGCTGTGCGATGCCGCCGAAGAGGACCCGTGGGGAGGAGCCTACAAGATGGTGGTGAAGAGGCTCAATGCGGGAGGCAAAGCCCCGACCGACCCGGCAATGCTGGAGGGGATTGTCAGTGTCCTGTTCCCGACGGGGCGGCAGATCGCGGACCCCCCGAGCATGGATGCAGGCGACGTCCACTGGGTCACGGAGGCTGAAGTCCTCCAAGTCGGGAGGAAACTGCAGCCCAGGAAGGCACCCGGACCCGACGCGATCCCCAACAGAGCGACGAAGCTGGCCCTATAGCTGCTGCCGGCGGAAGTAGCCAGCCTGTTCAACAGGTGCTTCCTGGAGGGGACGTTTCCCGACAGGTGGAAAAAGCAACGGCTGCTGCTGCTGGCCAAGCCTGGCAAGCCACCAGGAGAGGCATCTTCCTACAGGCCAATCTGCCTGCTGGACACGATAGGCAAAGTTTTCGAGAGGCTAATCGCTACTAGGCTGGGCCAGGCGATCGCAGCAGCCGGTGGCCTCTCCCCGGAGCAATATGGCTTCACAAAGGGGAAGTCCACACTGGACGCCATCTCGAGGGTCGTGAGGGTGGCCGAGGATGCCATCGCAGGAGCCAGATGGAAAGGTGGGACGAAGTCCTACTGCCTGGTGGTCACTCTGGACATCAGGAACGCTTTCAACTCGGCAGACTGGGGCAGAACGCTGGAGTCCCTTAGAAACTTTAATGTTCCGGGATATCTGCTGAAGATAGCGCACAGCTATTTCAGCAACAGGTTGCTCCTCCTGGAGACTAGCATGGGTTCCAGGGCACACAAAGTCTCAGCCGGAGTCCCGCAGGGCTCCGTTCTGGGACCCCTGCTCTGGAATTCCATGTAGGACGGAGTCCTACGGCTGCCGATGCCAGCCAGTACCAACCTGGTGGGTTTTGCTGACGACGTGGCTATAGTGGTGGTAGCCAAGGAGCTGACCGCGGCGGAGGCTCGCACGGATGCGGCCATACAGACCGTAGAGTCGTGGCTAGCGGTCGCAGGACTGGAGTTGGCGGCGCACAAAACCGAGGCCGTGCTGATCTCGAGCCGGAAGGTCGTGGAGACGGCCAGCGTGCGGGTCGGAGGGACCACAATCCGGTCGCAGCGGGCAATTAAATACCTGGGAGTGTTCATCGACACGCGCCTGTCGTTTAAGGAGCACTTGGAGTATGCGCACAAAAAGGCGAGTGGGACAGCAGGAGCACTGTCCAGGATGCTCCCCAATACGAGAGGGCCCAAGCAGGCGACGAGGTTGCTGCTATCAACGGTGGTAACCTCGCAGATCTTGTACGCTGCGCCGGTGTGGTCGGAAGCCGCTAAGGTGAAGACCTACATGCGGGGTGTGGAGGCGACCTACAGGCTATGCGCTGTCAGGACAGCATCAGCGTTCCGGACCATCTCGGAGGACGCGGTGCTAGTCATCGCGGGACAAGTTCCGCTTACGGAGCTGGTAAGGGAGCGGAAGGAGACAGCCGTTGCCCCGACGACCAGTGGGTCGGATCAGCCAACCAGGGCCGAGCGTAAGATAGCCGCCAGGAGGTTAAGCATTGAGAGGTGGCAGGCCAGCTGGGACTCCTCGTCCAAGGGCCGCTGGACACACGTCCTCATACCGGACATCAAGCGCTGGGTGGAACGATCCCATGGAATGGTGGACTTCTACCTAACGCAGGTGCTAAGTGGCCACGGATGCTTCCGCCAGTACCTGAAGCGGTTCGGCCACGAGACGGAGGACTGGTGCCCAGAATGCGGCACCGGCATAGTGGAAGACGCGCGGCACGTGATCTTCGAGTGCCGCAGGTTCGGCCTCGAACGACAGGAGCTGGAGGCGGTAGCCGGATGCGCTATCAGCGAGGAAACGCTCGTCCCGAGAATGCTGGACGACCGGATAGTGTGGGAGGCAGCAGCCACCTTCACGGCGGGGGTGATGAAGCAGCTGAGGGCCCTGGAGCGTAGGCGGAAGGAGCAGCAGGAGTAAGGGGCCCAGCGTACGCGAAGCAATGCCAGGCGGTGATACCGCATCCACGCACCCCCTTTTCCTTCCTTTTTTCCCTCTTTCCCTATTGTTAGTATTGTTGTTAGTATTGTAAGCGTACCTGTACTAGGAAGTAAGGGAATAAATTATGAATACAAAAAAAAAAAAAAAAAAACGCACATACGGCAGGTTTGCTCCAACAAACTTTACCGTAGGCGCACGTCTCAAGGTACCTTTATGCATCGTTATTACCGTCTTGCTGGTGGAGACGGCAACACCAATTTTCGATCCCCACGTTTCAACGATGGACATCAGTTGCGCTCCTTTTTGCTCTAGCACGACTCGGGAGTTTCCCTCGACGAGAAGAAGCAGATCATCCGCGTATGCACTCAGTGGGCAATACAACTCAAGGTGCTGAAGCAGTACATCCATTAGCAAGTCCCAAATAAATGGGCCACTGATTGATCCCTGGGGGCAACCTCTAGTTACCGGCACATTCACTGTACCGGAAACTGTTTCGGATCACTGCTCTTCGGCCGGAGAAGGAGCTCTGACACAAGCTCATTTCCCGGCATCCCAAGTCGGCCAGTCGGCGCAGTGCAGCACTCCATTCGACGTTGTCGAATGCTCCTTTGAAGTCCACGAAAATGCCGAGCACGTATTGCGCCGGGCTGGCATCAATACTGCTCTTTACGTGCCTCCACACATCGTCCTTGGCGAAATCCGAACTGCGATCTACAGCCTTCCGGAAGAACCTCTCTCCACCCGATTCACCATGACAGCCTCGAGCACCTTGCCAAAAACTGGCAGCAGGCATATCTCCTTGTAGGAGGAGGGTTTGCACTTGTCCTTCTCGGGTCCCTTGTGTAGCGCCACTACACGTGGACACTTCCACTCACTGGGAAAGTATCCCGATTAGACGCATCGGGAAAGCAACGATGCTAGGTGCTGAGGTACGGGGCGCCAGACTGCCTTGCAGATTGTGCTATTGATGCCGTCTAAGCCGGAAGAGCGCCTGCTCTTCAACCTTGCGACACAAACATCAACCTCGAATGCTTCGAGGGCCGGTGGGACTTCCTCCGCGATGGCACTCGGTGCATCGGACTCCGCAACGAAAAAGTTGCGGAGGAGCACTCGAGGCATCGTCAACACGACGCCGGGCATCCTGAAGTCGGGGCCGAAGTCTCCGTACTTCGCGCCGTGCAGCGCAGAGGTCGGCAGTCAACCAACGTGCTCTCCTGCTGGGCGATCCTGGCGTTTTTCTTCCCAACGCAATATCGCACACATCACACATCATGCACAATACTGCGCAGGGTCGAAACTTGCTGGTCCAACGACGACTCGGAGAAGTTTTCCGGAATATCGGCTGTTCTTCTCACCATTTCCTCTTCGAACAACCGCCAACGTGAATTGGAGAAGTTCCAGGACGGCACATGAGCTATGCTCTCAACTGTGCACGTGGTAGTTGGTTCGGCCACAACAGTAATAATGTTGTGATCACTCAACTCCCACTCGTCCACTCTCCATTCATATGTGGCCCACATAGATGCTGCTTCGTTGACAATCGTCTTATCGATATCACTACGAGCTCTGTAGTTATCAAACGTTTACACCTCGGTTGACTGGTTTAGGCTCTTGGCTCTTGCCTGCAGCATCCACTCAGACAGCAGCTCACCCCGGCTGTTTTTAGCTCGTCTCTCGAAGAGCCAACGAGGCCCAGGATTGCGGGGGTTCGAATTGGCAGTATGCTGAGCAAAGGAAGATTGAGCCAAAACTCCCTCTAACGATCAGACATACGCCATATTTATTGGTGAGGGTCTCCACTGGCATGCAGATGGCATCCTGTTGGTCCACAAGGATGGCTGCGTTCCCACGACGATCGCTGAACATCCTGGTTCCTTGAGGCAGCACATCCATTCCATCCCCGCCGAGATACGGCTCCTGCACCAGTGCGAACATTGAGCCTGATCTCCTCAACCGGACTCCGAGCTCGATGCTCGCAACTCGTCCTCGGCTACAGTTCGCTTGGATGAAGCTAAACATTAATGTCTAGCTTGCACCCTCGCTAGCACCGCGGCGTATATTGGGCACACAGTCGAGAGCATGTGATGCACCGAGGGTTGCAGGGACAACGAAGGGGTCAGCAGCGGGGGCAGCGGCAGGGACAACGAAGGGGTCAGCGGGTTGGGGGGTGCAGCGGCAGGGGCAGCGCCGGAGCAGCAGCAGGGGCAGCGGCGGATGTCGACGGACCAGCTTTTGAAGCTCTCCAACCGAAGGCGTGCCGATGATCGCACCACCACTGCGTGCAGTGGCGGGGGCAGCGGCGGGGGTAGTGGCAGGGACAACGAAGGGGTCAGCAGCGGGGGCAGCGGCAGGGACAACGAAGGGGTCAGCGGCGGGGGCAGTGGCAAGGACAACGAAGGGGTCAGCGGCGGGGGCAGTGGCAAGGACAACGAAGGGGTCAGCGGCAGGGGCAGTGGCAAGGACAACGAAGGGGTCAGCGGCGGGGGCAGCGGCAGGGACAACGAAGGGGTCAGCGGCAAGGACAACGAAGGGGTCAGCAGCGGGGGCAGCGGCAGGGACAACGAAGGGGTCAGCGGCGGGGGCAGTGGCAAGGACAACGAAGGGGTCAGCGGCAGGGGCAGTGGCAAGGACAACGAAGGGGTCAGCGGCGGGGGCAGCGGCAGGGACAACGAAGGGGTCAGCGGCAGGGACAACGAAGGGGTCAGCGGCGGGGGCAGTGGCAAGGACAACGAAGGGGTCAGCGGCAGGGGCAGCGGCAGAGGCAGCGCCGGGAGCAGCAGCAGGGGCAGCGGCAAGGGCAACGGCGGATGTCCACGGACCACCTTTTGAAGCTCTCCAACCGAAGGCGTGCCGATGATCGCACCACCACTGCGTGCAGTGGCGGGGGCAGCGGCGGGGGTAGTGGCAGGGACAACGAAGGGGTCAGCAGCGGGGGCAGCGGCAGGGACAACGAAGGGGTCAGCGGCGGGGGCAGTGGCAAGGAAAACGAAGGGGTCAGCGGCGGGGGCAGCGGCAGGGGCAGCGGCAGAGGCAGCGCCGGGAGCAGCAGCAGGGGCAGCGGCAAGGGCAACGGCGGATGTCCACGGACCACCTTTTGAAGCTCTCCAACCGAAGGCGTGCCGATGATCGCACCACCACTGCGTGCAGTGGCGGGGGCAGCGGCGGGGGCAGCGGCGGGGGCAGCGGCAGGGACAACGAAGGGGTCAGCGGCGGGGGTAGTGGCAGGGACAACGAAGGGGTCAGCGGCGGGGGCAGTGGCAAGGACAACGAAGGGGTCAGCGGCGGGGGCAGCGGCAGGGGCAGCGGCAGAGGCAGCGCCGGGAGCAGCAGCAGGGGCAGCTGCAAGGGCAACGGCGGATGTCCACGGACCACCTTTTGAAGCTCTCCAATCGAAGGCGTGCCGATGATCGCACCACCACTGCGTGCAGTGGCGGGGGCAGCGGCGGGGGTAGTGGCAGGGACAACGAAGGGGTCAGCAGCGGGGGCAGCGGCAGGGACAACGAAGGGGTCAGCGGCGGGGGCAGCGGCAAGGACAACGAAAAGGGCAGCGGCAGAGTCAGCGCCGGGGGCAGCAGCAGGGGCAGCGGCAAGGGCAGCGGCAAGGGCAGCGGCGGATGTCGACGGACCACCTTTTGAAGCTCTCCAATCGAAGGCGTGCCGATGATCGCACCACCACTGCGTGCAGTGGCGGGGGCAGCGGCGGGGGTAGTGGCAGGGACAACGAAGGGGTCAGCAGCGGGGGCAGCGGCAGGGACAACGAAGGGGTCAGCGGCGGGGGCAGTGGCAAGGACAACGAAGGGGTCAGCGGCGGGGGCAGCGGCAGGGGCAGCGGCAGAGGCAGCGCCGGGAGCAGCAGCAGGGGCAGCGGCAAGGGCAACGGCGGATGTCCACGGACCACCTTTTGAAGCTCTCCAACCGAAGGCGTGCCGATGATCGCACCACCACTGCGTGCAGTGGCGGGGGCAGCGGCGGGGGCAGCGGCAGGGACAACGAAGGGGTCAGCAGCGGGGGCAGCGGCAGGGACAACGAAGGGGTCAGCGGCGGGGGCAGTGGCAAGGACAACGAAGGGGTCAGCGGCAGGGGCAGCGGCAGAGGCAGCGCCGGGAGCAGCAGCAGGGGCAGCGCCGGGAGCAGCAGCAGGGGCAGCGGCAAGGGCAACGGCGGATGTCCACGGACCACCTTTTGAAGCTCTCCAACCGAAGGCGTGCCGATGATCGCACCACCACCGCGGGCGGTGCAGTGGCGGGGACAACGAAGGGGCAGCGGCGGGGCAGCAGCAGGGGCAGCGGCGGATGTCGACGCCTGGGGCTTGAAAACTGTTCCTCCAAGGTGGTTCAGGCCATCACACCCATCGCTGACAACGCCAACTATTTAATGTAATATTGGATATTTCAATGTTTACTACTTCTTATCGATTTTAGAAAAACATCCCCATTTTTTTTCTAAACGGCAAAAAATAAACACTGATTCAAGTCAATTAGCAATAAAATATTTTACTTACACTTTAAGGATTCATATAGTGGTTTTCCTGAAGCTAAAGGCCAATTCTAAAAAAAACTTACAAGAGCCTAAAGGCGGAATAATAATTCATTAAAATTATAAACAAGCATTAAACAAGCAGACAGCTCCCAGCACCTGCTGTCTCTCTCTCTTCGACTCGCTGTACTATAATAATTGAATTGCGGCTGATTTTGATTTCTTTTTAAAATTTAAAAATTAAGAACTTAAAATTAAATTGAACTTAACAATAAATTAAAATAAAATTGAACTTAACAATAAATTAAAATAAACCCCATAAAATAAATCACAACGACAGACTTTGAAAGTAGCTGGATTGGATATTAAAGAGAAGAGTTTCTCCCACGACTGACTTACATACATATGTGGCCTGTTCAAAAGTCAGCTCGGCAAAGAACCTGATGATCCTATCTTATAATGATCAAACCATTCTTTGTTTACAGAGAGATTATAAAATACGAATATATTAAGAATATTGTAATTGTGGACTAGACACATTTGGGGAAACCACCTTAAATAAAAACGCGCCGGAATGGGATGGGATTCTTTTTAGTTTTAGTAAAAAAGTGAAAGTGTAAGAAAGAAAACCTCAATAACCCCAAATAATATAGTTAATACTCTATTACTTTTAAACAAGAACTCCAGCTTTAAGATAAATGCGAATAAAGAATATGCAGATATGCAGATATGCAGAGCTATTCGCAAAATATACGGATATATCTACATGCAAAATTATCCACCGCTAGCAACGCTGCGGGCACCTTGCTAGTTATTATTATATTATTATTATATGTACATATTATTATTACGGCCGTCAGCCGATAGGGTCACAGGGGGATCAACGTGTGGCTGTGTCATTTTCCGTAACTGTGTGTATACTCTCCAAGCGAGGGCGGCTGGAAGCAGGTCCTTGACCAATGGTAGTCGGGCAGACCTGGGCACGTCTTTAAAATGCCTCCCCTCAAGTCAGGGGTGTTAAGCGACTCGTGCCCTCTGACTTCCAGGTTTGCAGCTGAGGGGCTAATCCAGCTGTGTTCATACGAAGCCTTCCTAGGGCCGGGTAACCCTAGGTCGTAAGACGCCTTGCCGCAGCTTAGGGGCGAAGCTGCGGCGGCCCTTCTTTATGCCCCAACCCCCCTCTGGCCAGCTGCGCTTGGCTGGTCGAGCAAAGCGGGCGTTTATGAATGAAAAGTGAGTAACAAAAACCGAGCTTCGGAACTCTTGGGAAAGGGTAAACCCCAAAAAACGTCAATGATGGACGAGAAGGAGACGATGAGGCCGAGTCCAGTCGCAAAGTCTCAAAAATCGGAGACCGACGAAGAAGGGTCGTCGATGTCAAGTCAAGGCAACGAGGCCCAGTCGGGACTCGATGGGAGAGTGAGCAGCACTTCCCAATCCGAACACAAAAGTGGGGCTCAGTCAGGCATCACAAAAGAGATAAACAAACTGACGCAAAATCAGAGACGGGCGAAGGTCTGCAGGGCCCGATTTATTCTCGGCAAGATAGCCAAGAACGAGGCAGAGGGCAAGACCGACCCCAGAGATGCGGAGGATAAGGCGAAATTCCTAGCGGAGATCGCTGAATATGAGGCCTATAAAGCCAAGAAGACCCGAGGCGTTCCAGTTCGCTCCGGCGAAGCGCAATCGATCACAGGATGTGAGCTTCATCAGAAGGCGAAGAAGTTCAGCGAGGTGGCCAGACACAGTCTGGCTATGGCTCTGGTGGACGAGAATCACGACGACGGTCGCCTGCTGTCGGAAAAGTGGGAGGAGATTGAGGCCAAGTTGGCCGACATGGTAACTGAAAAAGTGGTTAGCATGCCGACAATAGGGCCGGTCGGCATGCTGCCCTCCTTTGACTCCTCGGACGTGGTCAAGGGGTACCAAGTGATCAGGTGCGACGATGGGTTCTCCAGGAGCTTCCTGGCGGAATGCGTGGCTAAGATTAGCAACGCTTGGACTAGCCTTTAGATTAGGCTAGTCCACGCCAGAAAGATCCCCAGGAGACCCAGAGCTCGCATCTGGTTACCCAAGGAGCAAACTGACCATGCAAGGTCTCAGAACCCTCAGAGGGCTCAGAACCCAGATGTCCATACAGCGGACTGAACCATCCTCAAGGCGGAAAAGGAGATAAAGACGAGTCAGCCTTTCCTCCTTCTTATTAACCAACGCTACCTGCCGCAGCTAGAAGCCAACGACCACAAGGTTCGGTACGGCATTAAGGTCTTCCTAACCGAGCCAGACGAGCTGCTGGAGAAAGTCGATGACACCAACAAATTGTTGGACGACATGGTCATCGACTCCGGATGCAACCTCAACAACAATCAATATCGAGCACCGTGCAGATTAACCTGAAGCGCAGCTCGCACGCTTCGGATAATCTCACGATCCTTCTGAGGGAGAAGGATATCGACATCGGCCTGATACAGGAGCCTTGTACCAGGGACGAGCAAGTCACTGGGCAAAGGATCCTCGGATACACATTGCTGTGTGCTAACTCGATAATAAAAAACCACTTTAATGCTTTTCTCTGTTCCAATCTCAGCACACCTGACCTAGCAGTGGCCAGATTCGTGGCAGCGGATGGGAGTGGAGTTATTATCGCTTCGGCTTACATGGCCCAAGACGAACCGGCCCCGCCTGAGCCGGTAGTCAAGCTGCTGCAAATGGCCGAATATACGAAGATGACCCTGGTGCTAGGATGCGATGCAAACGCAAGGCACACGCTCTGGGGAAGCTCCGAGACAAATGAAAGAGGTGAGGGCCTTTTTTATGTCGTACGATTACAATATGTAATAAAGGACGTACGCCAACGTTCATTTTTCCCAGCACGGAAAACTTCAAAGGCTGGAAAGAAGTGTTAGATCTCACCTTGCAAATAGAACAGGGCAATTACAAGGTCAAGAACTGGAGGGTATCGACACAACACTCCTTCTCTGACCACAGAGATATTTATCTTTGACCTAGCGGTACAGGTAAGCAAGCAGGTACCGAGAAGAAACCTGATTGGATCAAATTAAGCGAAATTGTCCAATCAAAAGTCGGAAGTAGGAGGATAAAGGTACAATCCTCCTGTAAGGCCCTCGACAAGGAAGTGGAGGACCTTACTAACATACTAAACAACGCATTCCGAGAGACATGTAAGGTTTCATTCTCAAAGAAGCAGCACCCACCATGGTGGACAAAAGAACTCGGCGATCTCAGAAGAAGAGCGCAGTCCTTCAACACGCGCTATGGAACCAAGGAATGGGAACCATACAAAGAGGCGCAGAAAGACTACAAAAAAGCAATCTACAGGGCCAAGAAGGACTCATGGCAAAGCTACTGCGAATCACTATAAGGCGTAAAAGACACTGCGAGACTAAGTAAAATTCTCGCAAAGGGCATTTAAGCTCTACCCTTATTAACAGGGCGGACGGCACTGCCACAACGACGATAGAGGAGTCACTGCAGCTATTAGTTGACACTCACTTTCCAGGGAACAAGCGAGACAACCGAAATGGGAAGGAACACATCGACGAAAAAGATCATTACCACGGAAAGAATTCAATGGGTAATCGATTCTTTTGACAAGTACAAAAGCCCGGATCCGGACGGCATAATACCGGCAATGCTACAAACAGCCACGGATAGCATCTGCAGATGCCTGAAAGCTATATACAAAGGTTGCATTAGACTGACGTATATCTCACTCCAGTGGAGGGAAGCGAAGTCGTATTCATACCGAAGCCAGGTAGAAGGGGGCACATCCTAGCAAAGGACTATAGGCCGATAAGCCTCACCTCCTTCGTTTTTAAAACACTAGAGAGACTCCTGGACGTTCACATCCGGGAGAAGCTAGAGAAACATGGCTTTTCGGATGCACAACACGCATACCAAAAAGGAAAGTCGACACTAGGAAGTCGACAGCACTATATGTAATCGTAGATTACGTCGAGAAGGCACAATACACGATGGCCGCCTTCCTAGATATCAACGTGAACACCGATTCTATCCTGAGCTCCCTCAACTCGTTAGGCATTGAGGAAGGCATCAGAGAGTGGATCGGGGTTATGCTAACGAGCAGGGTAATCACAGCCGAACTGAGTGGCACTCACCTCACGCGAGCAGTGAAGAGAGGCACACCTCAGGGAGGGGTAGTGTCACTCTTACTCTGGCTGATAAACATGAACACCATATTGAAAGAACTCAATATGGGAGGAACAATAGCAGTGGCCTACGCAGACGCAGTATCAGGACCCTTTCCTGACGTTATCAGTGGTATAATGACAGGCGCGCTGGGGTAGTTAAATGAATAGGCAAACAACTGTGGACTAGGTATAAACCCCGTAAAAACAGAACAGAAGCTGGAATCTTACTTCTTATGGTGAAGAGAATTCTTCACCATAAGAAGTAAGATTCCAGCTTTTAAGCATGCGCAGGAGCCGCAGGAGCGATGCGCTCTTTTCCTGCGGCTGCCCTGAATGCTATCAACATAATGCCGATAGAACTGTTCGTTAAGGACATTGTCGTGCAGAGTGCAGAAAGACTGAAAGCAAGCAATTCCTGGAGGGAACACGGCGCAGGGCACGGCAAAATACTTGAAAGCATCAAGAATGGATCGCACGCCATGAAAATGGAACTGCCATACAATGCAATCTGCAGAAACTGCAAGCCAGCTACGGAGCAGGAGATTCCGGAACATCTGCTCTGCTTCTGCCCGGCACCACAAAAGACTACGCTACTTCGGTGCCCGACCGTCACTGGACAGCGTAGGAGGACTGAAGTTGTCAGCAGTCCTAGGATTCCTCACTGAATCGGGATGGTACTAAAAGCCACTGCGATAACGAAAATAAAAGGGGACGTGTATCAAAAAGGAGCCCAGCTCTAATTGGAGGCCCCAGGTTTGGGCCTCGACACTTATACCACTATTATTATATTATATCATTATTATATTATTATTATATGTACATATTATTATTATATGTACATATTAATATTATATTATTATTATATGTACATAATGTTATTATTATTTTACTATTTTATTCTAGGACGGAACTCATGATTTACTGTTGAGTGCCATTTTTTAGCGAAAAATAACACAAATCTTAATGATTAGAATTATTTTTTTTTTTTTCAATTTTAGTTTTGTTTATAAAAAAGTAAAATTTGTTATCAAATCTAATGATTTTATTTTTATAATATGGCTTATAATGACCGATACCTGATTATGACCTTTTCAAATCAACCCTGATACATTTTCAGACTGCACATTTTTAGTTTAGTGTAATTAAGTTTACGATATTTCTAAATAATGGTTGTTGTCAACATCTCAAAAAAAGATTTTGGATTTCAGACCCCAACAGGTCTAATTTCAAAAATGTGCATTTTAACCCAAATTTCTCCTAAACCAAATGATTTTTCAATATTGCTTTATAGCTTTATATCCTATATAGCTTTTAACGATCGGACAATCCTTAGCTGATTTTCATGTCTGCGTGTATATGTTACATGTGTATGTACATATGTATAGTATATGCTGCAGTACCATTCATCAACATTTCAGCAACAGTTTTACATGGGAATGTCCTAGGCTGTCATCAACAATTCATCGGGGAAATGTTAATTTCTATATAATCCCAATGTTTCTAATATTATTCCACTGTTTTCCATATAAATCCACTGTTTTTCCATATAATTTCAGTGACATTAACACTAATTGCTACAAACTCTCAAGCGATTAATGGAATTTTTAAACAATTTAATATTTCTTTCACTTTTGCCATATAAGACGTAATACTCCTAACTTATTCAGAAGTTAAAATGCAAGTAAAAAATCCACTCTGCTTATATTACTGAGAGAGCGAGAGTGCAAAAAGGAGAGAGAGAATCTGCACGTCAATTTTTGTCCTTTATTTCATAAACAAATTATCAACGCAGTCTGTCGACGTCGCAGTGGGCATCTTGATGACATGTGATACTGCAGGATAGAGTTGCGTTTCGCCTCTCGGTAATCATCGTCATAACGTAGAATGTTTTCCCCATTGATTTAATATAATATATTCGAATTTCGAAGAAAGAAGCTGCGATTAAATAATAAAACTATAGGAAATGATCCAAAGAAATCAAAATAAACCTGGAAGATAAAGTACTAATAAAATATAATAAAACATTATACTAATTATGGCTGATAATGACATTTAAGGAAGCAATGCAAGTATTTGAAACCATCAGCGATAAACCACTATCACCACATTTTCACTCTACTTCAAGTGACAACTTATAAATTAAGTCAGCCACGCCTCCAAACAGATCGACGACGATGTCGGAGAAAGCATAGCATAGAGCCTAGATGGGCTTTCTCATAGCTCTTCGGGCTCTCGCAGCTCTCTCCGTTATTAATATTTGTTGGCGCTAGCAAGTCCGGCCAGACGATCGTGGCTCGCGTTCAAAACAATGCCACACAAATTCGAAGAAAACGGTCCCGAGTTGGCAACCAACCAAAACTAAAAGATGGGCCTCGCACATGAAATAAAAAAAAGGATAACAAAAAATATTGCCCGAGCTGCAGCTACAACCGTTAAATTTCGTGACCTTCCCAGCTTGGTTTAGATTTAGAGCTTAATAACGGATACTAATGGGTTAATGTACAGCTCTGAAACTACAAACTCACACTGAAGAAATCAGGTTCTGGTTCCACCTTCGGGGGCGTTGGCGGCTGGGCCATCCGATGGCGGTACTGCTCAATGTGCTCTTCCACGGTGCGCGGACTTTCGTCCCATGAGTTCCAGTCGCGCTCTCGCTGACCCGGCAGGGATCTGGCCTCCGTGCGTCCTCCCGGATAGGTAGTCGTTAAGTCGCCTTGTTCAACGACAACATTAACCGCTTGCAACTGGTCGCTGGCTTTAAAGGAGCCACCATAGCTCATCTTTCGGTGTCTAGAGAAGCAACACAAGGCACGTCGGCACAATGTGATTATGCTTAAAACCAGCATCTTGATTTGCTGCAACATTTTCAAATATTATTTACAAAATATTTATTCTATTAACATAGAGCTGCAAGAACATCGATTGTACTATCGATAAGCTCTGTGTTTAAAACTATATGATATATTGATGTTTCATTTTCAACGGCTATGCTTCACTTATGGCGTTATGACACACTAATGCAGTTTTTATTCATTAGAGACTTCATTAGAACCTAGAAAGAGACAACTGTATGTGTTATTTTGCTCCGATCTCTTTGTAATGCGACTTGGGTCACATCGATTTTAAGAGGTAAACAATTAATTTCTGGAGTCATCGTTGGAGTACTCCTGTTTTTATGCATCTAGAAGGACTCAATTTATGTTTCCAACTTTCTTAGGCATACAAATTGTATTATTAACACCCAAAAAATTAATTTCAGTTAAGTTTTGCAACTCAAGAATGTCGTCAATTAAAAAAATGTTATTGTTCTCAATTTTTAAAGATTTTTTGCATTTTAAATTCAACAAATAATTGCAAAACATCAGCAAAAATCAATTTGTAATGTGTGCCCAATCTGACTTATGATCTCTAATGAACTGGCTTATATACTTTTTAATTACAATTTTGTTTCATCAGAGCAGTATATTGTCATCGATCAAATTTCATATCTAGTATATTTTATGTAGAATAGTATCCAGACAGTTTCGCAGTGGATAAAATGTCTAATCTTTTCAAGAGTTAAGCATAGTATCCAGATAGTAAAACGTTTCGCAGCGAAACAAATGTTTTATCTTTTCAAGTGTGACCGCTGATTTTACTAGCTGTTCGGCATTTGTGGCCGGGAAATGATGCGGTCATACATGCATGCTTACAATATTTTTAAAATGTTGATAAAAAAATAAAAATAAGATAAAAACTACTATTGCTAAGGCAGTAATTATTGCCATCATGGATGAGGAAAATTCTAAACCAATTAGGAAGCGATCCAAGTATTGGCTGAGCCTAGACAGACAGATAAATTAAAGGGCAATATTCTTCCGATTTTTATATCAATGTTCGCGCCAAAAGGGCGCTTATTTTCGAGAGGCAGTGTAATTCCATTTACAGCCTCAAAGTGTCCCGTACACTCTCTCTCTCCCTCTCTCTTCGGGCTTCCAAGACAGAGCTTCCAATCCGCTCTCCCAGCTAGGTTTAAATTTAATGTATGCTAGTTCTAATTTACCTACATCCTAATAAAGATCTATGACGCTCGTCGCGTAACACCCCGAAAAGTTATTCCGAGTTTTTATTCCGAGTGATTTTCAGATAAAGCCACCCCCCTCCAGAACATGGTCCTACAGAGCCGGATAACTCCTTCTCCAGCAGCTCCAGTGGCTTAAAAATCGCTCAGATAAGTTTTATTTATAATATTGCTGCCGGTCATATAAAGAGGTTATAGCGAAACTCAGTTTGCCAAACTTCTCTGTATGATTGTCTAAATCCAAGTCCGATTGATCCGACACTCCGGCAGCTTCCAAATCCACATCCAATGAATTTCCGACTTCCTAAAGTTAATGTATAAATAAATGCCAAAAGCCACAGTTAAACATTTAACTCCGAATAGTTCATGCTCCCTTTCGTTAACTGTGTTCCGCTTGCATTTATTTACACTTACATATGCCCAATACAGTCCACTTCAGATATCTGTACATTTCCCGCAAAACATATTTAACAAATTTATGTAAATATATACACACATATGTACAGACACCCATATTCAACATAAATTACCAAAATTTATACAAACACAAATATACCACCACGGGTTCCTAAATAATTAAAAAAAAAAAAGGAAAATTTATCCATCAACTAAATAAATAAAATTTCCGAATTAATCTTGAAACAATTTCTGTGAATGCCACAGTGAAATTTCTTCAAGTAGTTCTTACTTAGTTCCTTTTCGTTCACTGTGTTCCAGCGCTTGCATTTATTTTCACTTTTATGCTCACATAATCGATACAGTCCACTCCACTGATCTACTGCCGCTTTCGAAACTTAAAAAAAACATACCCTTATATTTACTTCAAATATTCAAATATAAATAATGGGCACACATACATCCCGGAAATAAGAACTATAAATTAAGAAACTACGAGTTATTAATTATTACAGTCAACAGTTCCTATATAAAGAAATACATTTCCACATAAATACAAAACGACAAACATCATTACATACACACGTTATATCCATACAAACATAATTACATATTTAATAACTCGTCTTTGCTCTATTCTGCGCTGAGTTACATCCATATATACATATTATTACATATATATATTAACAAGCTAATCGTCGGCAAGTCGACGCTCTGGTCTTTTGCAAATTTTCCGCCTCTTGTTATCTCCGCTATTCTGCATTGACTCCGAAAACAGTACAGCGACAATTACAGCAGCGGTCAACGAAATAAGTCCGAAAACGTAAAATAATTGTTGAATTATTTTTTATAAGATTCCAACTAACTAATTCCGTTGAAAACCTCCATGCGCTTCCATTTCCGCTTTAGTGTGACCGTATATGTTTTCATACTGAGATGATTTATTAAGCTATTTCCAACGCTTCCGCATGTATCCAATAAAATTGACAAATTAAAATTCAAAAAAATATATTTAGAGAATTTGTTCTGTTTCGATTGGTTCCTAAATTCCAAATCCAGTTTCGACATTTATAAATCATTAGAAACTATCTATATATAAATAATCCAGATTTACGAGAAAAAAATAATAAAATATATATACATATATATTCAGTATGGCTCCATCCGCTTTAGACAAATTTAGTTTGACGTCTGACCGTTTGAGTCGCTTTGAATCCAAAATTTTGCAATCCAGCAGAGCCCATCCAATCTCAGTATACGTGCAAAATTCATCTCGGTCAAGTCCGAGCCCCATGGGCTAAGGTCGAGAAAGAGTACGATGCTTGTTCTGAAATAATTTCAAGTGATTTAAAGGGCGCGGCGGACACCTTGCCGACTCTGAGGGCAAGATATGAGGACGCCTATTTTACGTATGAAAGGTGTTCCGCCCAGCTTATGGAACAGATCGACAAGATCTCTATTAAACCCGGTCCGCCCCAAAATTCCTCTCCGTCTGGCTGTCGGCTTCCTCCGTGCGATACGGAAGTTTTCTCAGGCGATTATTTTCGCTGGCCGACTTTCCGAGACCTTTTCACAGCGGTATACATTGACAATCCTGTGCTGACCCCTGTAGAAAAGTTGTTCTATCTAAATGCCAAGACAAGTGGTGAAGCTCATTCCATAGTATCCAATTCACCACTCACCAACGATGGTTTCCGTTCAGCCTGGCAAGGACTAACTGAGCGTTTCGAAAATAAACGATCGCTGGTGAACAGCCAACTGGGAAAATTATTGAACATACAATCCGCCGTACAAGAATCTTCTGCAGCCTTAAAAGAGTTGCAAGAAACTATCCGCAATTGCCTTACGGCCCTTAAACTGTCCGGCCTTTCTACTGAGAACTGGGATTGTCTCCTAGTTTATTTGTGTTCTACAAAACTCCCAAAGTTGACACTCGCATTATGGGAGCAATCCATCCCGGATAAAACCGAAATTCCAACGTGGCAAGATCTAGATTCCTTTCTGACGAAGCGCCATAGAACTCTAGAATCTATAGATTCAATTCAACCTCCTACGTTCAGCTCCCAAACCGACACCCTTCAACGTGTCGCCCCGAATGCTAAAATCCTTTAGTACCAAGATTGTTCCAATATCGAAAATATGCGATTTGTGTTCAAAAGAGAACCATCCACTGCGGCTATGCCCACGCTTCCTACAGATGACGATAAACGATCGTGCATCTTATTTCCAACGAAAACAGTTGTGCTCAAATTGCTTTGCAAGTGGTCATCAACTTCACGATTGCACAAGCGCCCACAACTGTTTTACGTGCCACGGTCGGCATCACACTTTGCTGCATCCAAGCAATTCCGGTAGTGTCCCGATTCCTTCCAAAGCTTCAAGGCCAGAATCCGCGCCGATCCAAAGGATTTCCTCGTTCTCCACACGAGTTACGACTCGCCCCGAGTCCTTCAATTACTGGGTTCCATACGAGGACATCAAAAGCAGACGTTCCCGAGGTATTTTATCCTACCCATGCCGAGTCTGCCAAGGAAACCATCCTCTTCGGAAATGCCACCGTTTTCTTAGGCTTAGTGCTGAGAAACGGCTCCAGGCAGTCATCGAGAAGGAATACTGCGTCAACTTTCTGGCCCACCACCATTCCGCAGGATCTTGCCGCAGTAGCGGCCGATGCCAGTCGTGTGGACAGGATCACCACACTCTTCTACATGTCGACGAACGCTCAGTGTATCCAACGCTTTCCCGAGCTAAGCCCTCCAAATATTTTTGCTGCGTATCCTCGCAAGGGGGGGGGGAGAATGTTCGCGCCAAAAGGGCGCTTACTTTCGAGAGGCAGTGTAATTCCATTTACAGCCTCAAAGTGTCCCGTACACTCTCTCTCTCCCTCTTTCTTCGGGCTTCCAAGACAGAGCTTCCAATCCGCTCTCCCAGCTAGGTTTAAATTTAATGTATGCTAGTTCTAATTTACCTACATCCTAATAAAGATCTATGACGCTCGTCGCGTAACACCCCGAAAAGTTATTCCGAGTTTTTATTCCGAGTGATTTTCAGATAAAGCCACCCCCCTCCAGAACATGGTCCTACAGAGCCGGATAACTCCTTCTCCAGCAGCTCCAGTGGCTTAAAAATCGCTCAGATAAGTTTTATTTATAATATTGCTGCCGGTCATATAAAGAGGTTATAGCGAAACTCAGTTTGCCAAACTTCTCTGTATGATTGTCTAAATCCAAGTCCGATTGATCCGACACTCCGGCAGCTTCCAAATCCACATCCAATGAATTTCCGACTTCCTAAAGTTAATGTATAAATAAATGCCAAAAGCCACAGTTAAACATTTAACTCCGAATAGTTCATGCTCCCTTTCGTTAACTGTGTTCCGCTTGCATTTATTTACACTTACATATGCCCAATACAGTCCACTTCAGATATCTGTACATTTCCCGCAAAACATATTTAACAAATTTATGTAAATATATACACACATATGTACAGGCACCCATATTCAACATAAATTACCAAAATTTATACAAACACAAATATACCACCACGGGTTCCTAAATAATTAAAAAAAAAAAGGAAAATTTATCCATCAACTAAATAAATAAAATTTCCGAATTAATCTTGAAACAATTTCTGTGAATGCCACAGTGAAATTTCTTCAAGTAGTTCTTACTTAGTTCCTTTTCGTTCACTGTGTTCCAGCGCTTGCATTTATTTTCACTTTTATGCTCACATAATCGATACAGTCCACTCCACTGATCTACTGCCGCTTTCGAAACTTAAAAAAAACATACCCTTATATTTACTTCAAATATTCAAATATAAATAATGGGCACACATACATCCCGGAAATAAGAACTATAAATTAAGAAACTACGAGTTATTAATTATTACAGTCAACAGTTCCTATATAAAGAAATACATTTCCACATAAATACAAAACGACAAACATCATTACATACACACGTTATATCCATACAAACATAATTACATATTTAATAACTCGTCTTTGCTCTATTCTGCGCTGAGTTACATCCATATATACATATTATTACATATATATATTAACAAGCTAATCGTCGGCAAGTCGACGCTCTGGTCTTTTGCAAATTTTCCGCCTCTTGTTATCTCCGCTATTCTGCATTGACTCCGAAAACAGTACAGCGACAATTACAGCAGCGGTCAACGAAATAAGTCCGGAAACGTAAAATAATTGTTGAATTATTTTTTATAAGATTCCAACTAACTAATTCCGTTGAAAACCTCCATGCGCTTCCATTTCCGCTTTAGTGTGACCGTATATGTTTTCATACTGAGATGATTTATTAAGCTATTTCCAACGCTTCCGCATGTATCCAATAAAATTGACAAATTAAAATTCAAAAAAATATATTTAGAGAATTTGTTCTGTTTTGATTGGTTCCTAAATTCCAAATCCAGTTTCGACATTTATAAATCATTAGAAACTATCTATATATAAATAATCCAGATTTACGAGAAAAAAATAATAAAATATATATACATATATATTCAGTATGGCTCCATCCGCTTTAGACAAATTTAGTTTGACGTCTGACCGTTTGAGTCGCTTTGAATCCAAAATTTTGCAATCCAGCAGAGCCCATCCAATCTCAGTATACGTGCAAAATTCATCTCGGTCAAGTCCGAGCCCCATGGGCTAAGGTCGAGAAAGAGTACGATGCTTGTTCTGAAATAATTTCAAGTGATTTAAAGGGCGCGGCGGACACCTTGCCGACTCTGAGGGCAAGATATGAGGACGCCTATTTTACGTATGAAAGGTGTTCCGCCCAGCTTATGGAACAGATCGACAAGATCTCTATTAAACCCGGTCCGCCCCAAAATTCCTCTCCGTCTGGCTGTCGGCTTCCTCCGTGCGATACGGAAGTTTTCTCAGGCGATTATCTTCGCTGGCCGACTTTCCGAGACCTTTTCACAGCGGTATACATTGACAATCCTGTGCTGACCCCTGTAGAAAAGTTGTTCTATCTAAATGCCAAGACAAGTGGTGAAGCTCATTCCATAGTATCCAATTCACCACTCACCAACGATGGTTTCCGTTCAGCCTGGCAAGGACTAACTGAGCGTTTCGAAAATAAACGATCGCTGGTGAACAGCCAACTGGGAAAATTATTGAACATACAATCCGCCGTACAAGAAACTTCTGCAGCCTTAAAAGAGTTGCAAGAAACTATCCGCAATTGCCTTACGGCCCTTAAACTGTCCGGCCTTTCTACTGAGAACTGGGATTGTCTCCTAGTTTATTTGTGTTCTACAAAACTCCCAAAGTTGACACTCGCATTATGGGAGCAATCCATCCCGGATAAAACCGAAATTCCAACGTGGCAAGATCTAGATTCCTTTCTGACGAAGCGCCATAGAACTCTAGAATCTATAGATTCAATTCAACCTCCTACGTTCAGCTCCCAAACCGACACCCTTCAACGTGTCGCCCCGAATGCTAAAATCCTTTAGTACCAAGATTGTTCCAATATCGAAAATATGCGATTTGTGTTCAAAAGAGAACCATCCACTGCGGCTATGCCCACGCTTCCTACAGATGACGATAAACGATCGTGCATCTTATTTCCAACGAAAACAGTTGTGCTCAAATTGCTTTGCAAGTGGTCATCAACTTCACGATTGCACAAGCGCCCACAACTGTTTTACGTGCCACGGTCGGCATCACACTTTGCTGCATCCAAGCAATTCCGGTAGTGTCCCGATTCCTTCCAAAGCTTCAAGGCCAGAATCCGCGCCGATCCAAAGGATTTCCTCGTTCTCCACACGAGTTACGACTCGCCCCGAGTCCTTCAATTACTGGGTTCCATACGAGGACATCAAAAGCAGACGTTCCCGAGGTATTTTATCCTACCCATGCCGAGTCTGCCAAGGAAACCATCCTCTTCGGAAATGCCACCGTTTTCTTAGGCTTAGTGCTGAGAAACGGCTCCAGGCAGTCATCGAGAAGGAATACTGCGTCAACTTTCTGGCCCACCACCATTCCGCAGGATCTTGCCGCAGTAGCGGCCGATGCCAGTCGTGTGGACAGGATCACCACACTCTTCTACATGTCGACGAACGCTCAGTGTATCCAACGCTTTCCCGAGCTAAGCCCTCCAAATATTTTTGCTGCGTATCCTCGCAAGGGGGGGGGAGAATGTTCGCGCCAAAAGGGCGCTTACTTTCGAGAGGCAGTGTAATTCCATTTACAGCCTCAAAGTGTCCCGTACACTCTCTCTCTCCCTCTTTCTTCGGGCTTCCAAGACAGAGCTTCCAATCCGCTCTCCCAGCTAGGTTTAAATTTAATGTATGCTAGTTCTAATTTACCTACATCCTAATAAAGATCTATGACGCTCGTCGCGTAACACCCCGAAAAGTTATTCCGAGTTTTTATTCCGAGTGATTTTCAGATAAAGCCACCCCCCTCCAGAACAATCAATAATATACATTTTTACCATTATGTTTTGTTTGTTTTATATTTCGTAAATCTGCACCAAACTCCTGTGATGTTTTTTGAAAATTTAACGGATTTACGGAACTGAAGAAGGCATAGAGAGGGTGGAAGCGGTCGCAAACAGTATGTTTTATTAAATTTGCCATTCTTTTTCGCATCCCGCTCTGCTCAACCGCCCGAAGTATATGGTCGACGAAAAATGTTAGCGTCAAGTCAATGACACCAACAAGCTTTTGGCAAATTAGTAATTGACTACCCGCGACACTACCCCTCAATAATGAAAACCGTCGTGTTGACAAACCTAAAGCGAACGTTTTACCAAATCTTGCAGTCCTTCACCGAGAGTAGGACATCTACATCAGACTAGTTCATGAGCCATGTACCAGGGATGGGCATAAATCTAGCATGGATGTTAAAGGATACACAAGAATATACATTTTGACCAGAAAATTTCCGGAATTTTTTAATAAAATGAACATTGCGATAAAAAAAAATGCATCATTTTAGGTCAAATGACATTTGACAGTTTAAATCACAAATTCCGGAAACTAACTCGACGGTAGACTGTCGCTCGCTCTTCCATTTCCCAAGATGTCTTCAAGATGAGCAAAGTGGTGCCAGGCGACACGAGAGTCTTTCTTAGACCATAGAAATTTATTCATTGAAATTTCCATGCCGATATGGAAGTCGATACGAAAACACAGACTGTTTCATAAATGAACAAATCCTACAGTTAAAAGTTCAAAATGGAAGGATTAATCAACGAGGCCGTGGACTTATAGCAAACATTCTCATGTCATGAAGACTCACGTACTCCAAGAAGACAGATCCACAGTGGTGAAACAAATAGGCAAACGTGCTCAGGAAGAATGTTAAGAAAGCTTTTGACACAGGGTAACAAATACAAAATCTCTTAGTGGACAGCAATATCCACATCATAAAAGGGCATACAAAATAGATAGTATGGTAAGAAACACTATGGCAACACTATAATTTTATATATAAGGTAAGGTACTGCTTTTCATGAACAACACGATGCCTGCCTTCTTAGACGCAGAAATGCAGACTTTATTCTGAGGTCCCTCAAAAAAGTTAGAGTTAATGGTATGCCTCGCGGAAGAGGTGAATGCCATTCCAGACATACTTCCTATGGAGCATTTGATCACGTAAATAAAAGCTTTTAGCATAGCGTGAAGGAATACCTCACCGGCCACTGTAAGATTCTGGACGAAATAACTATCCGGCAATAGGGAACACTGACTATTTGATACCCGCCATGCGACTGGCCATAAACACCACAATAAACCCCATAAGGGAAGAATGAAGGAGAGGAATTGTAGCCGAGCAATATGATGTATTACTTTACAACTATGGCCCGGAGATGAGCTGCGGGTAAGGAGCCAGTTCTGCGCCGAGCACTGGGAAGCAAAAGAATCTTAACCTCTTTCAGCGTCGGTGACAGTGTTCCAGGCGAAGGTTTTAAAAACACTGAAAGCAGCCAAACTCTCTTTAAATCCGGAAACTTAGGTACTCAAATATTCATGCAGCCATCAAATCACTCGCGCCGGCAAGAACTACATTTACACAAAATTTAAAAAGAGATTTAAATGAACAAATCGCTTAAGTACCCGGAAACATCTTGAAAGGAAAGCATCAATGCAAGCCAGAATACAGCAGACATTCTAGTTTCTTTGAACTCAGTCCAGCTAGAAATCTACGATCTTTTTAAATTACGATGAATGGTCGATTAAGAAGAAGCACAAAAGATCGGAACTATGCTGAAGACGGAAACCCAGAGCATCAATTTACATCACCGGCGTAAAGTAGCATCTTTTATCATTTTATGTTAAACAAGTAAGAAAGCTACAGTCGAGTGAGCTCGACTGTGAGATACCCGCTACCCATAATAAATAGTTAATACATTTTTGAACGGCTAATAATTATTACCATATATTAAAATTGCTTCTCGAATTCTTTTCCGATTCCAATCAAGAACTGGTAAGAATATTTAGTTGGTCTAATTGGTCAACCAAATGAGGCATGCTGCAGCGGCCGTTTGTGGCCATACAAAATTATTTCTTTAATAACTTCAACAATTTTTATCTGATCGCAACCAAATTTTCAGGAATCACACAGACTATAGTTCTTAATGTACATTCCATATTTCGTGATTAATTTAAAATTTAATTTAAATTCTTTAAAATTATGAAAATTATACGCTTTTTGATGATTTTCGGGGGCAGAAGTGGGCGTGGTAAAAATTTGAAACAAACTTGATCTGCGTGCAAGCACAACAAATACTGTCGAAAAAAATTAGAGCTCTATCTCTTATAGTCTCTGAGATCCAGTGTTTCATACGGACGGACGGACGGACAGACAGACAGACAGACAGACGGACATGGCTAGATCGTCTCGGCTGTTGACGCTGATCAAGAATATATATACTTTATAGGGTCGGAAATGCCTCCTCCTCCTGTTACATATATTTCCTGCCGGCACAAAGTTATAATACCCTTCTACTCTATGGGTAGCGGGTATAAAAATCATGTTGTAAAATGTATATATGTATGTATGTGAAAATGTGCCACGCCCGCCCATTCGACTTTTTATAAGGTATCAAAGTAAAACCATTAAATTTGTTCATACAAAACGTTTTTTTTTTAAATATTATTTATTTAATTTTGTATTTTTTTTTATTGATTTGCTGAAATAAAAACAATTTAAAACCTGAAAAAAAAATAATTAAACCGATTTTTTTTTAATTTTTATTTTTCTACCATTAAGACTACATTTACTGAGAATAAACCTATATTAGGGGAATTCCTATTAGATTACGAATTTTTGGACTATAATTATTTTAATTCATATATTTTCGCACATTTGCATGCCCCAGAAATGCATAAAAATAAAAAATAATAATAACAGATTCAGAGTGCGCTACGGTAACACCATGCTTTTTTTTTTTTTTTTTTTGACCCAGGGCTGCTTTACTAGTTGTACAGCCATTTCCAGAGTCGCAACTAAACGAGACTTCCTAAACGGACTCTGCTTTAGAAAAGACGCAACTGATAGATATAGTGTAGACTACGGCTTTTGGGAGCTTCAAAAGCTCTATACTACTTTAGGCTGAAAATGGCCACAAAATAAAACAGCTGGCAGGTAGCGATTTACCTATAGAAGCCGAAACCAACCTGCCGTTTTTTCTGTTTAATTAACAGTTTATGAATATATTAAGAATCATGTAAGAATCAGGCCGATTGGTTGTCTTGTTATTGTGTAATATTTGTAACGCTTGGGGTTAGAGATCAGTGGCGCCAGCTAGGGTTCGGAAGGGGAAGCTTAATGGAAAGTTAAGAGAGATTAACAAATCCAAGATTCCGCCTTTCCCCCGAGTAGTTTCCGCTTTCAGGAGGATCGATTGGGTCCGGATAAGTTGAGGGCACAGCGGTCGGTTTAATACTACTCTGACTTCGATGCCGGGAAGTGGCACAATCTAGCGAAGCTGCATAAAGTGTTCTGCTGGCAGATCAGTGTATATTGAATTCAAATTGGTACAGCAGTATCGGAACCACTCCATTGGACCCCCGCGGTAATTGGGAGGCCGTTTTGGATAAGACAAGAACAGCTTGGATAAGGCACTATTTCCCCGGATTTCCCCGAACGCCAATATCGCCCCGCCCAAAGCGCAGGCGCTCAGGCAAGCGAGAGAGGCGGAGAGACCGAGTAAAGCGGATAACCGAAATAGCGGCACAGCCTCAAACGCCAGCGGACCAGTGTCGGTGAAAGTGGAGGAGGAAAGAATAAAAGGGTCTGGCAATATTTTACTAATGATAAAACCCCCTTCGATCCTCCTCTACCTCCTCTAGATCCATTCCCCATGCGAGGCGAAATTTCCCTAGCATTTTATTTATTGTATTATTATTATATTATATTTATTTATTTGGATTTTCCCTACCCGGCAATCAATGGTTCGCCAAATATTGAATATTACGTTTACTTCTAAGGGTTTTTGTCAGCATTAAGAAAATACAGTTTATAATGCGCTAAATGCGCTTTTGTTTTGCCTTTAGCTAGTGATGTCCCTAGGGGGGTCCCAATAGGAGCAGAAGGGGTTATCCAAGGATGAGTGGAAGAAGATGAACAAGGAAGGGAGGGCATGGCCGCTCCACAGCCATCAAGAGTGTGCCCTTAATGTTTATAGTGATTGCCAGTTTGTTTGTCAGTGTATACGTTATTTTTGGGTTTCGTTTCATCGTTGCATTTCAAAATTAAGACTATGCTATTGTGGCGCAGTCCGGGAGGTCAAGATGCACCCATTAGCCCCAGCCGGGACAAGAAGCGTGCGCCCTCCACAAGATCGTTACATATTACCTGAAAGTTTGTAGCACTTGCTCGGCAAAAGATACTTTTGTTAGCGCCATCTGTTGGTCAGTCGAGAGTCCACTATATACATAGTGCATATGAAAGTAACGACAATTGTCAACGGTCCCCATTTATCCTACTTTCACAAGGGGGTTTATCGGCACTTTTCCGGCGTCATCTTCGGTCTTTCCATTTTTGGCTGTTCGATTTTTAACTAGCGTGCTTCAACCAAGTCGGAAGTATTCGAGAGTTCCTAAAGTACCTAGGGAAAGGTTTTTATTGGCCACCGAGCTGCAATCTGAAGGTGAGCGGAACGAAAACGAAAGCCTAAGCGTATAGTCTTGGGGATTTTATAGGCAGCCAAGGTACTGCTCGATGGCCCCAGGGAGAAAAGGGGCAGGCTAAAACATAGAAGAACGACGCCGGCGCATGCGAACTTCAGCCAGCAGCAAACCATCGGGAGCTGTTTCCCCGAACGAGCGCCACCCCCACCACACCGCGCAGCAGGGAGTAATACCTAGTCTGTCGCTACAGAGGGGTTAGCTTCATGTAGGCGGTACCTAACCTTTGTCCCCCCTTGACAGCAGCAGGCCACAGGTCATAGAAGAAACAAGCGAGCTCCCATCGGCAGCCCGACTTGCAATCGAGTATTATGGTAAAAAGTGTTTTAATGTAGCGCAAGCGAATGCAGTCGCCTTTGAGAATTTCCCCCCGGCTTTAAATTTGGTTCTTTCTTTTATTGTCCCCTTTAGGTGTATTTTATCCGCATGTGTTTTTTTCCCCACCCATTTTCAGCTAGCATTTCCGAAGAAAATTAACGCACATTTGGGATATATAGAAATGTGCGAGTGTCGCAAATGTGCGCTAATTAATGGTTTTAGTAAATTGGAAAAATATAAAAAAAAGAAATATAATAAATCGCTGAACAACATTTTTTAACCTAAATGAATGGGGGAAATAAAAAACGAAGAGTAAAGAATAAAAACCATTTAATTTGCAAGGTAATTGCACTCAATGCTTTTGGAGCTAGATGCGCTTATGTGTCTCAACGTTACTTACTTACTTTCGAATTAAGCTTAAAAAACCGAACTATAATCAACCACAGAATTTGAATTATAGATAAGATATAGATATAAGATAAGAGTCCAAAATTTGCAGTTTTGGCGCTGTACATGTAACCTAAATACACACTAAATAAGATGGTTCTCCGCCTCCTAAAATGAATCCCTTAGTGAGGGATCGTGATAGCGAGTGGGATAGTGAGGGAAAAGGTCCATGCCGTTCCAGACGTCCAGATAGTTTGGCCTCTGCGTAGGTCATTTATATAGAATCTGTAGCCTATATAAACCGAGGCTGCATCAAAATAAAATCAGTTTCTTACAAAAACTCAACTAATGAAAGTATTTTTATTGGGAAAGCTTTTCATTTCAATCGAGCCTTTGCCTTATTTCGAATAGCTCTGAAGTTCCCCCTCTATGGTAAGGGACTTAGACAAAGGCCAGTTCCTTTAAGCATAGCCAAGTCGCAGCTAAAAGGTTGCAAAAATAATTGACTTTTGTTTTCCCCCTTTATGGTAAGGAACAGACTATAAAATCAAAGCAAAAGAGTCCTGATTGTTTCAGAGAAAAAATGTCCAACAAATTGGTTGGCACCAATAAATTTTTGGGATCGATAAATCTATAAAAATAAAAAATAAATTAAATGTGATTTATTGTGGGCGTTTTTTCGAGGGCAAAACATCGAAAAGTCGCGACTTGTGACAACATAAACCGTATAATGATCAACTACAACTACCGAAAAGTAACGATCAACCACAAGTGCCAAAATAACGATCAACTACAAGTGATAAAAAGAAAGGAAGCTAACTTCGGCTCACCGAAGTTTATATACCCTTGCAGTATTTTAACAAAAAACTAAATCCGAAAATCTGGAATAATAATTAATTGCCAAATCTAAAGTTTGATGAAAATCGTTTTTTTTTTTATTTTCCTGATTCCTATGTACGCTATAGGATATAGTCGCCCGATTTTCACGAAATTAAAACCAAAATTCTGAAATAATATAAAATGGCCAAATATCAAGTTTGGTGAAAATACCTGGAAAACTGACAAAGTTATGGTTTTTTCTTTTATTTTTCTGATTGTTCCTATGGAATCTATAGGATATGGTCGTCCGATTTTCATGAAATTAAAACCGAAATTCAGGATTAGTAAAAAACGGCTAAATACCAACTTTAATTAAAATATTTGAAAACTGACAAAGTTAAAATTTTTTTCTAAAAATTTTCCGATTGTTCCTATGGCAGCTATATGATATACTCGTCCGATACGGCTCGTTCCGACATATTATATGTACGAGTGAGAGTATATAGAAGACTAACTACAAAGTTTCATTCAGATAGCTTTAAAACTGAGGGACTAGTTTGCGTAGAAACGGACAGACGGACAGATGGACATGGCTAGATCGACTCGGCTGTTGATCCTGATCAAGAATATATATACTTTATAGGGTCGGAGATGTCTCCTTCACTGTGTTGCAAACTTCTGCCTAAAATATAATACCGTGCAAGGGTATAAAAAACAACGAAAGCAACAGCAGAAACATTATCAGCAGTAAAAACAATAACGGCGATAAATCCAGAGCAGCAGCCAAGTCAATTTAAAAATATTATTTTATGTTCAGTAATTTTTAATATACATATTACAAATACATAAAAACATTTTAGAAAGTAAGACATATTTGCATTGATATTGTTGTCAAAGAAAAACTTCGATTGTTTTTTTTTTTTTTTCGCGCGGGTCCCACGCCCACTTTCCGCCCAACCGACCGAGGGGGCAGCCATGTGACGTACGGCACGAAACGCGAGAAGAGAAAAATAGAATAGAACGAGGAAAAATTAGGATACACTACGGGATAGTACAACAAGCAATACAGTTTTTAGTTTTTGAAGGCTTTCAATGCCTTCAATACTACTAAAAAGACGATTGTAATGAGTACATAAAACCCTAAAGGGCTCATGTACTTCAAACTCACGCCTACAGTGGTTAACTACTAGTGGTATAAAAGTTCTAGATGAAAGACGGGGAACATGGAAATTGAGCTGGCCTAGAAGGTAGGGGCTCTCCACATCACCGTGAATAAGTTCGTTTAAAATAGTACTGAAGATTAAAGACGAACTGGGCATAGCGGTAGAAAATGTATGATCTGAAGATGTTGAGAGCGAATATGTCGTTTTAAAAAACTCAGCAAAGAGATTAGCAATTGCTTGATCAGAATTTACTGTAGTATTCTTAAATGACAGCGAGGGAGGGTATAACGTGGGCTTACTTTTAGAGTTAACAAAGTTATAAAACTGTTTAGGGTCCTGCGTGAACTGGACCTTACAACGAGTCAAATAATTTTTATAACACTGAGCGTTAAGCGCGGTAAGGTTAAGATAAGATGAAAAAGCCGTTTTTAAACCAGTGAGTTTATATTTATTATAAAGCCTAGATTTTATGTTTTTTAGACGCGTCAGATCCTTGTTAAACCAAAGTGGTTTATTAGAGACCGACGGGTAGATTTAGGAACACATAAAGAGAAAAATGAGTTCATGGCATTGTAAAAAATGTCAACGGCGGATGCCATGTCAGAGCTCGTGTAAAGATTAGACCAATTAAATTCAGCTATTAATGTGTTTAGCCTCTGATAGTCAGCCTTTCGAAAACAGCGGACTCTGTTTAAACTGCTATCAGGTGTTTTTTGCTACCGCGCGTGCATGCACTTTTCTGTGTAGTTAATTTGCATAAATAATTACTTGTTAGTTTTGTGCTAAGACGGTTTATTTTATTTTATATTTCCTCTTTGCTCTTTTACCGTTTCTATTTTTCTCTCCCCCGCTCGAGTGCCGTTTGCTATTAGCTGCATCCAAGCTGTTCATAGCTCTCACCGCTCTTGTGATTTTCTGCTGCTCTAACTCTTGCGCTCTTTTGTCTTCTCTTTATCTCTTAGTTTTTTGGTATTGATAGTGTGCACAGTGGTTCTAGGGTTTGTGAACATGTCCCAGAATATTGTCTGTGTAATTAAGAACTGCCAAAAAAATGTTTTGGCAGACCAGCCCAGTTTCCATTGCTGGCTTTGCGAGGCAGTTGTGCACGCTAAGTGCATCGAGATGACGGGTCGAATGGCTGACGCAGTGTCCAACAAAAAGGGCCTGCGTTATTGCTGTGAGGCCTGTCGACCGGTTGAGAAGGAAATATCATCCTTCATGCGTCAGACAAGGAGTGGATTTTCTGAGATCATGGCCACTTTTCGCAAGGCGAATGACCTGTTCTCCGCGCTGGACGCTCAATTTAATAGTATGAAGCTATTAAATGAGTCGCCGAAACGCAAAAAATCCGCTGCTAGTCGGCTGCAACTGTGTGAGACACAGCAACCGAATTCCTGCCACTCTCCGTCGCCTCAGCTCCTGGTCCCCGTTCCAATGGTTCTGAGGTCAGGAACGATCAAAGATTCGGTAACCGAATCGGTCGTAGAGGTGTCGGAAGCCGCGCAGCCAGCAATTTCCGCGTCGTCCGTGGTGTCTGATGCGCAGCCCAATTCTTTGGCTCCGCAAATCATCGTAGAAAATTCTACCCAGGGTCCAACATTGCCCGGAATACCGGCCGTTGTTGGTAACAACTCGTTACATAAGACCCTAACAGCAGTCCCACCTTCGAAAACTATATTTGTTTCGAGGCTTGCCCCTGATCTCGCATCGGAAGATGTTCTAGACTATATTCAAGGCAAAACACAAGCTGGTAATATCAAGGTGGAAAAATTCAAATTTCCGTATGCCAGAGACATTTCGTCATGTAAGATAAATGTCTCATTCCAGCTCTTTGACACTATTTGCTCGGGTGACTTCTGGCCCGAGTACGTTGTAGTCAAGGAGTACGAGGCACGGAAGAAAAGAAATCGGCCTGTGGGAGTTCAACTGCCCAAGCCGTCACAACCTTCAGTGTCTACTCAAGCACCTTCTGTCCCAAAAAACTAACCTCTTCCCTACTACTTTCCTATCAGAATACTAGGGGCTTACGCAGTAAGCTCTCTAGATTATATTCTGATAGCCTTTCTTTCGCATCCCAGGTGATTGTATTTACAGAAACCTGGTTGAAGCCGGAGATCCTCTGCTCCGAAATTCTTCCATGTAAGTACACTATTTACAGACTAGACCGTCTTCTCCAGCGTGGTGGCGGAGTTTTAATTGCCGTTGACTCCAGCCTCATCTCGGAACGGGTGGTATCTAATGACTTTTTGGACATCGAATTTATCTGCGTAAAACTATCTTTCACAGGTAGTTGCATTTATGTAACCTGCTCTTACATCCCTCCATCTTCGGAAGAGCCAATTTATTGGAAACACCTTTCGGCAATTCGGGCAGTTTCCAATAGGCTTTCTGATAGGGACCAATTAGTGGCTTTGGGTGACTTCAACATACCCGGAGCTCACTGGTCTTCTGATGGGGTGTCTAATGTTCTTCACACTGCGGCACAGCATGACCTCCTAAATGGCTTGCTTGATTTATCCTTATCGCAAGTTAACCATATTTTTAATTCTTTAAACCGCTTACTTGATCTATGCTTTGTCTCTGATCCTGTAGGTGTAAACCTAATTAGAGTTCCTCCATTGACGCAACCTGAAGATCCTTATCATCCAACTTTCGATGTGACTATCGACACTGGGACAGTCTTAGCTACTACACCTGATAGCAGTTTGAACAGAGTCCGCTGTTTCCGAAAGGCTGACTATCAGAGGCTAAGCACTTTAATAGCAGAATTTGATTGGTCTAATCTTTACATGAGCTCTGACATGGCATCCGCCGTTGACATTTTTTACAATGCCATGAATTCATTCTTCTCTTTTTGTGTTCCTAAATGCTACCCGTCGGTCTCTAATAAACCACTTTGGTTTACCAAGGAGCTGACGCGTCTAAAAAACGTCAAATCTAGGCTTTATAATAAATATAAACTCACTGGTTCAAAAACGGCTTTCTCATCTTATCTTAGTGCTCGATCTAACTTTACCGTGCTTAACGCTCAGTGTTACAAAAATTATTTGACTCGTTGTAAGGTCCAGTTCACGCAGGACCCTAAACAGTTTTATAACTTTGTTAACTCTAAACGTAAACCCACGTTATATCCTCCCTCGCTGTCTTTTAAGAATACTACAGTAAATTCTGATCAAGCAATTGATAATCTCTTTGCTGAGTTTTATAAAACGACATATTCGCCCTCAACATCTTCAGATCATACATTTTCTACAGCTATGCCCAGTTCGTCCCTAATCTTCAGTCCTATTTTAAACGAAAGCTCACTTATTCTTGATCTTCAACGTGTTAAGCCAGTTTATTCGCCAGGTCCCGATGGTATACCTGGCTCTGTGCTTAGGTATTGCTCCGAGGCGCTGTGTAACCCCCTTCTTAAATTGTTTACCTTGTCTTTAGAATCCTCAGAATTTCCCCTTATTTGGAGGGAATCATTTGTTATTCCTCTCCACAAAAAAGGTAGCAAATCGGATGCCAGTAACTATAGGGGTATCTCTAAGTTATCGGCTATCCCCAAACTTTTCGAGAATGTAATCACTCCTCACTTGCAACATCTATGCAGATCCGTCATTTCTCCATGCCAGCATGGTTTTATGAGGCGAAGATCAACCACGACCAATCTTCTGGAACTTACCTCTTTCGTTATTAGGGGCTTCCAACAAAACTTTCAAACCGATGTTATTTACACGGACTTTAGTAAAGCTTTCGACTCGGTTAATCATTCTCTTCTGGTTAGGAAACTCGATTCAATGGGGTTTCCTAGTGATCTTCTTAAATGGATTTCGAGTTATCTAAGTGATAGGACCCAAAAGGTTCTGTTCAGAAACGTTCAATCCAATAGCCTTAGGGTCACATCTGGCGTCCCACAGGGTAGTCACCTTGGACCACTTCTGTTCACATTGTTTATCAATGATTTGCCGCAGGCTCTAACCAATTCCAGAGTACTTATGTACGCTGATGACGTTAAACTTTGCTTGCAGTATAGGGACATTTCTTGCCAATCTGACCTACAATCGGATCTTGATAACTTCCAAGCATGGTGTAATGCTAACGATTTACATCTCAACAGCTCAAAATGCAAACTGATGACATTTTCACGTGTTACTCCCCTGCTTGCAACCGATATGCTTAACGACTGCTCTTTGGAAAGAATTTCTATTGTTGATGATCTGGGTGTCCGCCTGGATCCTAAACTTTCGTTCTCTGAACATATTTCTTGTATGGTTAACAAAGCCAGAGGCATGCTGGGATTCATTAAAAGGTGGGCGAAGGAATTCGATTCTCCTTATGTAACGAAGACCCTCTTTACTTCGTTGGTTCGCCCTATATTGGAGTATGGTTCGTGCGTCTGGAGTCCTCAATTCGGGGTCCATAGTAGCCGCATTGAATCTGTCCAAAAGAACTTTTTGCTTTTTGCCCTTCGTGGCCTACCCTGGGATGCAAACCTTAGATTACCGTCTTACGCTAGTAGACTTCTCCTACTTAATCTACCTTCTTTAGCTAACCGTAGGACGATGCTTGGCGTCGTCTTTTTACATAAACTTATACACGGTGATGTGGAGAGCCCCTACCTTCTAGGCCAGCTCAATTTCCATGTTCCCCGTCTTTCTTCTAGAACTTTTATACCACTAGTAGTTAACCACTGTAGGCGTGAGTTTGAAGTACATGAGCCCTTTAGGGTTTTATGTACTGATTACAATCGTCTTTTTAGTAGCATTGAAGGCATTGAAAGCCTTCAAAAGCTAAAAACTGTATTGCTTGTAGTACTATCCCGTAGTGTATCCTAATTTTTCCTCGTTCTATTCTATTTTTTTACCTTCTCTCGCGTCTATCCAGTACGCGTTTCGTGCCGTACGTCACACGGCTGCGCCCCTCGGTCGGTTGGGCGGGAGGTGGGCGTGGGACCCCGCGCGAAAAAAACAAAAAAAAAAAAAAAAAGGTGTAGTAGCTACGACTGTCCCAGTGTCATTTATGCCATTTATGAGGTCATGCTGTGCCGCAGTGTGAAGGACGTTAGACACACCATCAGAAGACCAGTGAGCTCCAGGTATGTTGAAGTCACCCAAAGCCACTAATTGGTCCCTATCAGAAAGCCTATTGGAAACTTCCCGAATTGCCGAAAGGTGTTTCCAATGAATTGGCTCTTCCGAAGATGGAGGGATGTAAGAGCAGGTTACATAAATGCAACTACCTGTGAATGATAGTTTAACGCAGATAAATTCAATGTTCAAAAAGTCATTAGATGCCACCCGTTCCGAGATGAGGCAGGAGTCAACGGCAATTAAAACTCCGCCACCACGCTGGAGAAGACGGTCTAGTCTGTAAATAGTGTACTTACATGGAAGAATTTCGGAGCAGAGGATCTCCGGCTTCAACGAGGTTTCTGTAAATACAATCACCTCGGATGCGAAAGAAAGGCTATCTGAATATAATCTAGAGAGCTTACTGCGTAAGCCCCTAGTATTCTGATAGGAAAGTAGTAGGGAAGATGTTAGTTTTTTGGGACAGAAGGTGCTGGAGTGGACACTGAGGGTTGTGACGGCTTGGGCAGTTGAACTCCCGCAGGCCGATTTCTTTTCTTCCGTGCCTCGTACTCCTTGACTACAACGTACTCGGGCCAGAAGTCACCCGAGCAAATAGGAATGAGACATTTATCTTACATGACGAAATGTCTCTGGCATACGAAAATTTGAATTTTTCCACCTTGATATTGCCAGCTTGGGTTTTGCCTTGAATATAGGCTAGAACATCTTCCGATGCGAGATCAGGGGCAAGCCTCGAAACAAATATAGTTTTCGAAGGTGGGACTGCTGTTAGGGTCTTACGTAACGAATTGTTACCAACAACGGCCGGTATTTCTGGCAATGTTGGACCTTGGATAGAATTTTCTACGCGGATTTGCGGAGCCAAAGAATTGGGCTGCGCATCAGACACAACGGACGACGCGGAAATTGCTGGCTGTGCGGCTTCCGACACCTCTACGACCGATTCGGTTACCGAATCTTTGATAGTTCCTGATCTCAGAACCATTGGAACGGGGACCAGGAGCTGTGGCGACGGAGAGTGGCAGGAAATCTCACGCAGTTGCAGCCGACTAGCAGCGGATTTTTTGCGTTTCGGCGACTCATTTAATAGCTTCATATTATTAAATTGAGCGTCCAGCGCGGAGAACAGGTCATTCGCCTTGCGAAAAGTGGCCATGATCTCAGAAAATCCACTCCTGGTCTTGCGCATGAAGGATGATATTTCCTTCTCAACCGGTCGACAGGCCTCACAGCAATAACGCAGGTCCTTTTTGCTGGACACTGCGTCAGCCATTCGACCCGTCATCTCAATGCACTTAGCGTGCTCACCTGCCTCGCAAAGCCAGCAATGGAAACTGGGCTGGTCTGTCAAAACATTTTTTTGTCAATTCTTAATAACACAGACAATATTTTGGGACATGTTCACAAACCCTAGAACCACTGTGCACACTATCAATACCAAACAAGATGGACATACAGTCGGGTGTCCCGACAGTAGAATACCCTGTACCATTAAAACGCGTGTGCCAAAATTATATAAAAGGAGAATAAAAAATTTAAAACGGAGAAAAATTTATGGTACATGTATTGTAAATGTCTTTAAATTTAGTAGCAAAGTCGATAGCTCAGTGGGTAAAGCTGCACGTGTTTTGCGTGTAAGCAAATGACCTAGGTTCGATTACTGCCGCGCAAGGCATAAGAAAATATTTTTAATTTTAAAAAATTTTAATTTTTTTTATTTTTTATTATTAAATTAATTATTTTGATTTACAGAAAAAAAGAAAAAAACTATATATATAAAAAAAAGGATTTTACTCGTCGCAGACGGTATTCGAACTCGTGACAACTAATCTTTGTTCAGAAAAGGCTTTCGGGTGGACTGCAGCTTAGACAGCTGCACCACTTATCAATTTGAAATTGGTATTCTTAATTTCATAATAATGTTGAACATAACTAAAATGTATAATGAACGTTTTGATTTATTTGGAGCCCTCTGCCTGGGCTGCCTCTTGTACACATAATGTGTATAAAGTAAAAAGCCTATATCTCCGCTATTTATGGCACGATCGCAATGAAATTTGGGCAATCTTTTGATAAAATACATCAAGGATTTGAATATGGTTTACATAGCTTTATAAATTTGGGAGATATATGGTTTTTTTCAAATAGCTTCACCAAAAAGGGGAGCAGCAAAAATTTAAAACAAACTTGATCTGCGTGCAGATATAAAAAGTCTAAATCACAAGTTTCGTGTCTCTAGCTCTTATAGTTTCTGAGATCTAGGCGTTCATACAGACAGACAGATGGACGGACGGACAGACGGACATGGCTATATCGACTCCTTTAGTGGTTCTGATCAATATTTAGGTAACTTTTGGGGGTCTGCCACGCCTCCTTCTGCCTGTTACAGAAAATTGCACTCGCACAAAACTATAATACCTTTGTACCTTTGGTACAGGGTATAAAAAGTAAAGAGATGAAGAGAGAGACAAAAAAACGCAGGAGTTAGAGCAGCAGCAAATCACAAGAGCGGTGAGAGCTATGAACAGTTTGGATGCAGCTTATAGCAAACGGCACTCGAGCGGGGGAGAGAAAAATAACAAGAAAGGAAGCTAATTTCGGCTCACCAAAGTTTATATACCCTTGCAGAATTTTAACAAAACAATCTAAACCGAAATTCAAGAATAATATTTAGTTGTCAAATCTCAAATTTTATGAAAATGATTAAGTAGTTTTTTTTTTTTCTGATGGTTATATAGCATGATTTTCATAAAATTAAAACCGAAATTCTGAAATAATACTAGATGGCCAAATACCAAGTTTGGTGAAAATATCTTAAAAACTGACATAGTTATAATTTTTTTTCGAAAATTTTTCCGATCGGTCCTATGGCAGCTATATGATATAGTCGTCCGATCCGGCCCGTTCCGACTTATGTAGGAGTGAGAGTATATAGAAGACTAACTGCAAGATTTCATTCAGATAGCTTCAAAACTGAGGGACTAGTTCGCGTATAATCGGACAGACGGACGGACAGACGTTGCAAACTTCTGACTGAAATTATAATACCCTGCAAGGGTATACCATTAAAATAAATTTTTATTGGGAAAAACTAGTAAATTTAAAACAAGTCTCCCAGATTGACGTAACAAATAGGAAATATGATGTAAGATTCGAAGAAATTGAATTCGATATCGCATCACTCATAAGCGACATGAAGACTAAAGCCAAATATAATGTGCCTATTAAAGTAGATGTGGCAAATCAGAAAATTTATGATTTGTCTAAACTACCTAAAGTACAGGTTCCAAATTTCTTTGGAGATTCCAAAGATTGGGACCTATTTTATGAGTTTTTTACTGAACTCATTCATTTAATGGAGGAGTCCAACCCTAAAATTTAATTACATGAAGGTCTTGGTTAAGGGGGAAGCCAGGAACGTGGTTTCTCAGCTGTTACTGGGGTCTGGGAATAACCAAGCAGTATGAAAATAAAAAGGAAAATATTTTCTAAGCACCTCCTTAAGCTTGATAATGTGAATGTCAACTTAACGAAGCAATTAAGAATTTTTATTGACCCTATAAATAAGTCAATTCATATTATTTAATTAAAGGCACAGGTTTCTGATGAAGTAGATGTAATCTTTGTACAAATTATTTTGTAAAAATTAAATAAAGAGGCACTTCAATTATATGAGAGCCACACTAAAAAACCGAAAAAAATCCAAATATTTTCCGATGTAATTGCATTTTTAGAGCAAGGACTAAGTTCAATAAGCTCAGTTCAGGATGAAAATTCTGTTAAAGAAAATATTGTTAGGAAAGAAGTTTCCACAAATAATTGTCCCATTGCCAAGGTTAGGGACAAACAGTGATACAATGCCACACATTCAAAGAATTAAATCCATCAGAAAGAATGGAAAAAATAAAAAAGGCAAAATTGTGTTTCAAATGTTTTAAAGCACTCATACAGCAAAAAATGCCTAAGCGATATATCGTCTTCTATTTGTAGAAAAAAACCATCACAGCATGCTTTATATATCATATCAAATCAAGAAAGGAAGCTAACTTCGGTTCACCGTTTATATACCCTTGCAGAATTTAAGCGAAAAATTAAAACCGAAAATATCGAATAATAAGTTATGGTTGTTATTTTATTTTCCTGATTATTCCTATGGAAGCTATAGGATATAGTTGACCGATTTTCATGAAATTAAATCCGAAATTCTGAAATACTATTAGATGGCCAAATATCAAGTTTGGTGAAAATATCTTAAAAACTGAAATAATTATAATTTTTTTTTGAAAAATTTTACGATCGGTCCTATGGCAGCTATATGATATAGTCGTCCGATCCGGCCCGTTCCGACATATGTAGGAGTGAGAGTCAATAGAAAACTAACTGCTAAATTTCATTCAGATAGCTTCAAAACTGAGGGACTAGTTCGCGTATAATCGGACAGATCCTGATCAAGAATATATTTATAGGGTCGGAGATGCCTCCTTCACTGCGTTGCAAACTTCTGACTGAAATTATAATACCCTGCAAGGGTATAATAAGAAAAAACTTAACACACTAAAGACATCGGAACAGGCCCAGTTAGCTACGGCGAGGATACAAATAAAATCTTCTCAAGGAAGTTATGAAAATTTTAGAGCTTTGATTGGCAGTGAACCAAAATTGACAATTATTTCAGAAGAATCTGCGCAGATTCTTAAATTGAGAAAAATTTGATCTCAAACACAAATTAGTGGAGTATCATCCACTGGAAAGTGCATCTCTAAGCTCAAAACCATAATTTCCATTACAAATTCTCAAAAAAATGTATTAGCATTAATACTCCCAAAATTAATGAAAGCTCTTCTAGTTAACACCGTTAATGTTGACAAAAAGAATGAAAGAATTACAAATTAGCTGACCCCTAATTTAATAAGCCAGGTCGTATCGATCTTATTATTGGAGCAGATTTATCTCGAATCAAATGAGTTGGATCGATGTTGGGAAGATGAGAAAGAAGACAAAAATAATATCCAGTCTAAAATATGTGAAAATAATTTCACTAAGACTACAAAACTTGATTTAGATGGGCGATACATTGTCTCAATTCCATTTAAGGAGGATGTCGCCTTAGGAGATTTAAAGAAACAAGCTATAGCACGTTGTATGAGTTTGGAGAAAAAATTAAACAGAAAGGAAAAACTTAAGGTTGACATTACTTTCAGAATATATGGATTTAGAACATATGATTGAAGTGCAGGATGAAGGAAAATATTTCTAACCGCACCAGGCTGTGATAAGAGATTCAAGCCAAACGACCAAATTAAGAGTAGTTTTCGATGCTTCAGCAAAAACTACGAATAACAAAAATTTGAACGACAAAAAGTGGGCTCGGCCACAAGTTCAAAAGGATAATTTTCACATTAATGCAATATAAGAAAATGTACAAATTGCAGCGTAGCTGGAGAAGGAGAATTTTATCCCTCCGGCAGGACCTCACTTCAGAGGTATTTGGGAAGTGGGGGTTAAGTTTTTGACATTAACTCTAGAGGTAAAAATATTAGAATGGATAATATGATTGCTATGCTGAAAGAGTCGTATTATGTATATAAATTCGATCTTTCTCTTCGTAGCGGACGGTCGTGTGTTTTGTTTTGCGCTCCGACTTTTGTGTTATATTGAATCTAAACCACCGGGGTTTCATCTAAACTTATCACCTAATATTTATAACGATATATCGTTTTGCTACCGCGCGTGCATGCACTTTTCTGTGTAGTTAATTTGCATTAATAATCACTTGTTAGTTTTCTGCTAAGACTGTTTATCTTATTTTATTTTTCCTCTTTGCTCTTTTACCGTTTTTATTTTTCTCTCCCCCGCTCGAGTGCCGTTTGCTATTAGCTGCATCCAAGCTGTTCATAGCTCTCACCGCTCTTGTGATTTTCTGCTGCTCTAACTCTTGCGCTCTTTTATCCCTCTCTTCATCACTTTACTTGTTTGGTATTGATAGTGTGCACAGTGGTTCTAGGGTTTGTGAACATGTCCCAGGATATTGTCTGTGTTATTAAAAATTTCCAAAAAAATGTTTCGGCAGACCAGCCCAGTTTCCATTGCTGGCTTTGCGAGGCAGTTGAGTACGCTAAGTGCATTGAGATGACGGGTCGAATGGCTGACACAGTGTCCAGCAAAAAGGACCTGCGTTATTGCTGTGAGGCCTGTCGACCGGTTGAGAAGGAAATATCATCCTTCATGCGTCACACCAGGAGTGGATTTTCTGAGATCATGGCCACTTTTCGCAAGGCGAATGACCTGTTCTCCGCGCTGGACGCTCAATTTAATAGTATGAAGGTATTAAATGAGTCGCCGAAACGCAAAAAATCCGCTGCTAGTCGGCTGCAACTGCGTGAGACACAGCAACCGATTTCCTGCCACTCTCCGTCGCCACAGCTCCTGGTCCCCGTTCCAATGGTTCTGAGATCAGGAACTATCAAAGATTCGGTAACCGAATCGGTCGTAGAGGTGTCGGAAGCCGCACAGCCAGCAATTTCCGCGTCGTCCGTTGTGTCTGATGCGCAGCCCAATTCTTTGGCTCCGCAAATCCGCGTAGAAAATTCTATCCAAGGTCCAACATTGCCAGAAATACCGGCCGTTGTTGGTAACAATTCGTTACGTAAGACCCTAACAGCAGTCCCACCTTCGAAAACTATATTTGTTTCGAGGCTTGCCCCTGATCTCGCATCGGAAGATGTTCTAGCCTATATTCAAGGCAAAACCCAAGCTGGCAATATCAAGGTGGAAAAATTCAAATTTTCGTATGCCAGAGACATTTCGTCATGTAAGATAAATGTCTCATTCCTATTTGCTCGGGTGACTTCTGGCCCGAGTACGTTGTAGTCAAGGAGTACGAGGAGAAGAGAAATCGGCCTGCGGGAGTTCAACTGCCCAAGCCGTCACAACCCTCAGTGTCCACTCCAGCACCTTCTGTCCCAAAAAACTAACATCTTCCCTACTACTTTCCTATCAGAATACTAGGGGCTTACGCAGTAAGCTCTCTAGATTATATTCAGATAGCCTTTCTTTCGCATCCCAGGTGATTGTATTTACAGAAACCTGGTTGAAGCCGGAGATCCTCTGCTCCGAAATTCTTCCATGTAAGTACACTATTTACAGACTAGACCGTCTTCTCCAGCGTGGTGGCGGAGTTTTAATTGCCGTTGACTCCTGCCTCATCTCGGAACGGGTGGCATCTAATGACTTTTTGGACATTGAATTTATCTGCGTTAAACTATCATTCACAGGTAGTTGCATTTATGTAACCTGCTCTTACATCCCTCCATCTTCGGAAGAGCCAATTTATTGGAAACACCTTTCGGCAATTCGGGCAGTTTCCAATAGGCTTTCTGGTAGGGACCAATTAGTGGCTTTGGGTGACTTCAACATACCCGGAGCTCACTGGTCTTCTGATGGTGTGTCTAACGTCCTTCACACTGCGACACAGCATGACCTCATAAATGGCATAAATGACACTGGGACAGTCGTAGCTACTACACCTGATAGCAGTTTAAACAGAGTCCGCTGTTTTCGAAAGGCTGACTATCAGAGGCTAAACACATTAATAGCTGAATTTAATTGGTCTAATCTTTACACGAGCTCTGACATGGCATCCGCCGTTGACATTTTTTACAATGCCATGAACTTATTTTTCTCTTTATGTGTTCCTAAATCTACCCGTCGGTCTCTAATAAACCACTTTGGTTTAACAAGGAGCTGACGCGTCTAAAAAAAATAAAATCTAGGCTTTATAATAAATATAATCTCACTGGTTCAAAAACGGCTTTTTCATCTTATCTTAGTGCTCGATCTAACTTTACCGTGCTTAACGCTTAGTGTTATACAAATTATTTGACTCGTTGTAAGGTCCAGTTAACGCAGGACCCTAAACAGTTTTATAACTTTGTTAACTTTAAACGTAAACCCACGTTATACCCTCCCTCGCTGTCATTGAAGAATACTACAGTAAATTCTGATCAAGCAGTTGATAATCTCTTTGCTGAGTTTTTTAAAACGACATATTCGCCCTCAACATCTTCAGATCATACATTTTCTACCGCTATGCCCAGTTCGTCTTTAATCTTCAGTACTATTTAAAACGAACTTATTCACGGTGATGTGGAGAGCCCCTACCTTCTAGGCCAGCTCAATTTCCATGTTCCCCGTCTTTCATCTAGAACTTTTATACCACTAGTAGTTAACCACTGTAGGCGTGAGTTTGAAGTACATGAGCCCTTTAGGGTTTTATGTACTCATTACAATCGTCTTTTTAGTAGTATTGAAGGCATTGAAAGCCTTCAAAAACTAAAAACTGTATTGCTTGTTGTACTATCCCGTAGTGTATCCTAATTTTCCCTCGTTCTATTATATTTGTTTCTTCTCTCGCGTCTATCTAGTACGCGTTTCGTGCCGTACGTCACATGGCTGCGCCCCTCGGTCGGTTGGGCGGGAGGTGGGCGTGGGACCCGCGCGAAAAAAAAAAAAAAATTTCTCGGGCGTAGTGCATCCTTACAATATACACATATGATATGTAAAAATGTTTTATAAATATATCTCCTGTTAGTTTTTCTTTCAATTTAACCAAAATTAATAGATTTTCATGTCGCGAGCGCACCTCAAAATGCTCACGCAAAAAAGTGCCCAACGCGCCATAAGTTCAAAGTTTCACTTCTGCCTGCGGTCCCGGAGTGCAACCCCCCTTATTTTATTTCCCTGATTGTTTCTATGGTATCTATAGAATATAGTCGTTTTTTTTTTTTTTAATTTTCCGTTCGTTCGTAGTTATTATTTTATATATTATTTTCCATATTGTTCCTGTGGCAAATATAGGATATACATAGTCCAATTTAATGAAATCAAAACCGAAATTCTGAAATAATATTAAGTGGCCTAATATCAAATTTGGTGTAAATATGTTGAAAACTGACAGTTTTTTAATTTTCCGTTCGTTCCTATGGTAGCTATAGTCGTCTGTTCCAATATATATACGAGTAAGATTAAATAAGAGACTAACTGCAAAGTTTTATTAAGATAGCTCCTGATTCTGATAGATCCTGATCAAGAATATGTCTCCTTCACTGCGTTGCAAATTTTTGACTGAAATTATAATAAATTATAATCTCGGTTTTCCTCCGAGATTACTTGGGAAATTTATGAAGAATTCATACGTGCTGTAGCATTTTATTTGTTGTTGTCTATTAAGGCTTGTGTTTTGAATAAGAAGTTTACTGGGGGGCTAAAATCTGTTTATACCTGTTTTTTAGTAAGTACGTTTAAAATGTTTTAAAAACGTATTTTACAATATTACGATCCGCTACTACAGATAAACTGAATAACCTGTCTTTTGAATTTAGATTACCCATTTAACGGAATTGCGATAACCAGTGAAAGAATTATATTTTATACACTTAACAAAAATATAAATCTGCATTAAAACTCACCAAATATATGGTCCAATTTAAAGTTTTAAATTTTAATAGCCCGTAGAAAAAGTTTTAGATATCAATTTAAACAAGAAAGGAAGCTAACTTCGGCTCACCGAAGTTTATATACCCTTGCAGAACTTTAACACAAAATTAAAACCGAAAATCTGGAATAATAATTAGTTGCCAAATCTCAAGTTTGATGAAAATGGTTTGAAAATCGGCTAAGTTATGGTTTTTTTTTTATTTTCCTGATTGTTCCTATGGAAGCTATAGGATATGTTCGACCGATTTTCATGAAATTAAAACCAAAATTCAGTTATAATAAAAAACGGCTAAATCTCAACTTTCATGAAAATATGTTGAAAACTGACAAAGTTATGGTTTTTTGTTTTATTTTCCTGATTGTTTCTATGGGAGCTATAGGATATAGTCGACCGATTTTCATGAAATTAAAACCAAAATTCAGGGATAATAAAAAACGGCTAAATCTCAACTTTGATGAAAATATGTTGAAAACTGGCAAAGTTAAAATTTTTTTTCTAAAAATTTTCCGATTGTTCCTATGGCAGCTATATGATATAGTTGTCCGATCCGGCTCATTCCGACATATGTACGAGTGAGAGTATATAGGAGACTAACTACAAAGTTTCATTCGGATAGCTTTAAAACTGAGGGACTAGTTTGCGTAGAAGCGGACATACGGACAGAAGGACAGACGGACAGACGGACAGACGGACAGACGGACATGGCTAGATCGACTCGGCTGTTGATCCTGATCAAGAATATATATACTTTATAGGGTCGGAGATGTCTCCTTCACTGCGTTGCAAACTTCTGACTAAAATTATAATACCCTGCAAGGGTATAAAAATGGCTTCAACACGGCATGACCCCCTTAAAATAAAACCTTCTCCCAACGTACATATGTAAAAACGTAGCAAAATATTATTGTGTTTCAGTACCCGGAGTCGTCATGAGTGAGTCTTCAACGCCTCGCCTATGAGACCTCAATTGTCAGCTAGATATTTTCCATTTCTTTTAAAGATGTTTGTACCAGCTGTTCAAAAAATGTTTAAAAAATATTACAACTTTGTCTTGTAGCGATAGAAATGTATGCAATATTTCAAAGTAATCGGTACATACAATTTTTAGTTATTCTAAAAAAATTATACATTTCCGTCTTTAAAAATTTAAGTCATTTTATGTGGCACGCCTAGCTACAATGAGCTTAGGCGGGCAGTTTTCTATCTACCTATGTATTTAATTTAACAAAAAACCGTGATTGGCATTCCACTAAACGTCTGCGGCGAATTTGAGTGTCGGTGCGAAAGCGATGGCGGTAAAAGAACTTAGGGAATGGTATTATAAGAATTCAGTGAATACATATAACTCAAATGCTTATCATCTCATTATCACTTTCAACCAGTTCGGTCGCCTCGTTTCTTTCAGCTCGAAGAAAAACCGAAACTACGACAATTTTTTCTGGAAAATTTTTATTCATTCCCTCGAAAATCAAAAGCGCAAAATTTCTTCCGGGAAAATTGGCAAAAACTTGTATTTTATAAAAGAAAAAGTGAAGTTCGTTTTCTAACCAATTTTTGAAGTGAAACTTCTAATGGGAGGGTTTTGAAATCTCGATCGGCAACCTTTTTGGTGACGCTCGCTCTTACGTAGTAAGTAAGAGTGAGAGGCCTCCGGGAATCGAGCGAGAGTGAGACGGACTACCTTACGTCTCGTCTATCGGGCGAAAGTGAGAGGCCTTCGTGTATCGTGCGAGAATGAGACGGAAGACTTTCTGTCTTTCATGTCAGAATTGCGGAAAACAGCTGTTGGTTTCTAACACAGTGATCATAAGCAACGTATTTTGTTTTTGTGCGTGTCTTCATTTCTTAAATCGAGAGTTTTGTGCAAATATGCCGAAGTCGGGGGCAGAAAGGACAAAAACGTGGCGGGAGAAAAAACGGGCGAGTGAAGGAATTGGTCAGAATAGAAAACGCAGCTGAATGTCGCACAGAAAGCGGACAGTGGATTATGCTTATAGCACTCTATAGCACTCTCTCTCACCAAATCAGAAGATGGCGAAAATAATAGAGTTTATTCACCTTCCTGCTGCCGTATAGGCCAGTGGGGGTAGAGCTGGATAAAATACCTATGATTCTCGGTGGAGATTTTAATGTTAATTTTGCTTCAGAGGATTCCAAGCCATTAATTCAGTTCTTGCAACAAAAATTGTCATTGGAAATGAACAATTCTCCAATTGAATCGACTACATGCCATGGTACCACGATCGATGTAGTTTTCCCACGTTACATCGAAAATTTGGAGTTAAGAGTCTTCATTACCTATTTTAGTTACCACAAACCTATCATTTCGTTCATGAAGAGTCTACCAGAGAATGAAGGTGAAGCTGATTGAGATTTAATTCATCATATTCATACTAATATTATTGTATCTTGAAAAAATTATAATTATTATGATGAATAAATTAATATTTACTATCAAGGATTGTTTGACACGTGATTAAAATGATTCCTCTCCCTCTAAACATAGAAAATTAAATAATCCTTACCGATCCAATCATTTAGTTTCACTTCTATCGCGTGTCTTCATGACACACCATTTTTTGTATATTCTTTATATTTATCCCTAATCGGATTTGTTCCTGCTATGCAGAAGCATTGCAAGTGAACCGAAGCCTCGTCGCTTTTTTCGCAGATTCATTATATTATATGTTGGGGGTATCTATTGACTGTTTCAGATCGTCGACTCCAACTCCCTGTATTGATATGACTGGGTTTGAATCGCGCAACTCAGGCGTACTCTCGCTTCTCGCGCCCACTCTGACATCAGCCTTAATGATTTCCTAGACTGATTACGCTAAGTGCCTCGTACAAAAGGCTTGCGGAGTTAAATAGGCCTTTAAGTATAATGGCTTTGAAAACGACTGAGAAACTCAAGAATGGCTACCTGCTTGGAGGGGTGCCAATCCTGGGGGACCCTTTCAAAACCCCCACTTAAGTTTTTAAACTGTGCCTGCCCGAACAACCCACAAGCGACGGTCCCTACACTAGAGTCTAGGAGAAAGAAGGAGAAAATCTCTTCCTCTCGCCCTCAGAACCATTTCGCACCTCTTGCGGATGATGATCCGATTGAGGCAATAGACCTGGAGGATGAGGACGTCATCCCTCTTGCTGCAGATGGGGAAATAAAAACGTCGCAGACGTGGAACTCTCAGCAGACGGTTTCGAATTCCTCTCCTTCTTAACTGGGGATCTGAGGATTTTCGTTAAGGACTCTGACACTCATAGAGCCATCACAAACCTTTGCACGCATTTCTGCTTAAAGAAAAGCAGGCCTTATAAAGTCGTGATAACAAACCTGTCGGCCTCAACGTCAATGGAACTTATTTCGACGAAGCTTGTTAAAAAAAGTCATACCGTGATAAACCTTTATAATCCCCCTAACCGAATCAAAGGACCCAGGCAGAGTTAGGGAATGCACACAACAATTGCGAGGCACTACTGATCAAAAGGATTGGTATGCAGAGGGTCACAATCAAGAGAAATAGGGACTCGAACAACTGTGGAAGAAATTGCTACAGCAATACCCCCAGCCTTTCTACAGCATTGGGTCTCATATGCACAGGCATCCAGAGTCCAAACAGACTGCAGCCAAATACCAGGACGACGCAAAGGATTTAGAACCTCCAGGAGGACTTCCCGCCAGAGTTCTAGAGCCAACAGGCCTGCCCTGAAACAGGTAACTGGAACTCCAGAAGTTTCTGGGACCTCTGAAAGATAAGGAGCATGCCGCATGTGCTAAAAAGCACAGTTGAACAGCTTGCAACATCACTAGCAATAATCTCCCTGATCGTTAGAGACCTACAAAGGGAGAGGAACTCCAAAGCCCAGCAATGACTAACATAAATATCGCTGTATGGAATACCATCTCCATGCCAACCGGGAGGAGCTTCTGGTGTTTCTAAACTAATATAGCATCGAACTATGCTAGCCTCGGAAACACTTCTTCGCTCTGGCTTACGCTACAGCATGCCAAGCAACGACACTTGCCGAGCGGATTATTCTGATAATAAAGCTAGAGGAGGAGCTGCGATATTAGTTAAGAACAATTTGCATAGACAAAGATAACAAAGATAACGATATCCTGTGCTTTGAAAGATTGACGTAGCGGTAAATCAGTAAATCAGATCCAGTGATCCTATTATCTTTGGTGGTGATTTTAACGCAAAAAAAAAAAACAAGGAGAAGCGCAGCTCTTGCAGAGGTTCTAAAGAACACACAAACTAAAATCCTCGCCACGGGTAGGCTAACCTTCTATCCCTGCAATGGCAAAGCCCCTTTATAACTGGACCTGGCTATCTACCATGAGATCCAGGACTTCAGACTGACAATCGGAGTCCTACGATCTCAGTTCGGACCACCTCCCCCTGATCGAACCTCTACAGCTCGCAAGAATCTTTTTGCCTGCAACAAAGGTGCTCCTACCTCCTGGATCTGATATTCGCAGGTTTTAGAGAACTCTCGAGGACTCTGTGTTCCAAATGGAGCAAAGCTCGGCGGAAGACGTTGACGATGCAGCAAAAATCTTTGAGGAAAGGAATACGGATGCAGCAGAAAAAGCCTCCCACGACGGTGAAACATCCTCGAGGACCCTACGGTGCCCAGGGAGATCCTGTCGCTCATCAGTCTGAAGGATCGGCTGAGGGAGTACGTAACAGAATTCTCCGCAGGTTGGGAAATAGGATAACGAAGCTTCTCAAAAAGCTCTCTGGACAAGGCGCTGGAGAAAGTGACCCCGAATCAGGATATAAACTTTGCTCTTTGGAAGCTTACAAGGAGATTCAAGAGACAGGCAACTCCGAAGCTTCCGCTAAAAAACTGATGGCGCGCTAGCTCGAACACTCACAGGATCGAGCTAAAACCTTTGCAAGCAGCCTGAAAAACATATTCTGTCCCTTTTAGACCTCTTCGACTGGCAGAGTAAAAAAGGTCATTGCAATACTTGAAGCTCTACATCAGATGTCAATGTGCCAATCGATTCAATCAGATTTGTGGAAGTGAAGGAAAGGATACAAAGGTTAAAAAACCGGAAAAGTCCTGGCCCAGATAGGATGTCCAATAGAATGGCGAATCTTCAACCGGAGCGAGTAGTCCTGTTCCTGGTAAAAATCTTTATCGCAGCCTTACGAGTATAATACTTTCCTCTCCGGGGGGAAAACCACAACATCATTAAACATCATACGATTCGCCCACTACCTGTATTCGGAAAGATCCTGGAGAGATGCTTGCTGAAAAGAATGCTAAAAGCACCGGGAGCCAGAACCAGGAAGCAACAATTGATGCACTTCGTCCTCGATGGCTTCCATAGAAAGAAATAAACGGTGGCGGCTTTTCTTGACATCTAGCAGTTTGGCATCCATCAGCAGTTTCCTGAATGGCAGGACGTTCCAAGTGGTGCAGGACGGGATTAGCGAAGTCCCGCAAGGCAGCGTGTTGAGACCAGCTTTATACAGCGTTTTCACGCATGACGCTCCGCTGATAAGCTCTGAAGACAGGAAGGACGTATTTATAGCCAGTCCCGAGAAGTGTGCAATGGTCACGTATGCGTTGAGGAGGGAGACTAGTCCCGGAGTTTTTCTACACGGCCTACTACTTCCACAATACAAGGAGTATGCTTATTGGGACTTATCCTTGATTGCTGACTACCATTTCCTTAGCACATCAGGCAAACAAGAGGCAAACTTGAGGTACCTTCAAAGCGCATACGTTGGCTAACGGGCTCGTCTAGCAAGCTCAGCCTGGCAAACAAGCGGAGAATATATCAGCCTATTTTCGTCCCGATATGAAAATATGAGTTGGGTTGACCAACCTAGGCAAAACAAAAACTTTCCCAGCAAAGTTTCTACGGCGCATCACAGGAGCAGGGTGGTATATCCGCAATCGAGATATCCACCGCGAGCTATCTGTACCATTTATCCGCGATGTGTTATACGATGCAGCAATCAGGCACCGAGCGAGGAAGTGCACACGCAGGAGCACCAGAACCAGACTAAAGAAGGTCACGTAAGGGCAGCTGTTGGCCCAAGAGATCCACTTATATAATATATCTTTACATATACGGTATTTAAAAATTGTTTAACAATAATAGAAATAGCTAGTTATGAGTAAACGTTTTTAGATCACAAACAAAAGATTAGAACCTAAAAAAATTAACCCATCTTACTAACACTGGTTTCTTCGATCGAAAACAATGAAAATTCTTTAACTCCTAAGTTTAAATTATTTAGTATTAGTGACGGTGGAAATAGGACAGGGAAAAAATTTAAAACATTCTTGATCAATCATATATGATTGTTAACACTAAACTAGGAAGTACTAGATCTAGTCTTATAGAAATTAAATCGTATAGTTTGTAATGTAATGCATAACCGATTGGGAACTGGGTGCAGGACCAAGAGTAGCTCCCTTACTTGTTTTTAATTCTTCCTGTTTATTCAAAGAAGATTGGGACACTCGATTAATCCTAATTTTAATTTTATGCAAGCCCAGAAAGACTTTCTGCTCGTGCAGCAGTAAAGTTAATTAACGGACAAACACCTGCGCAATAATATAAAATAATGGTAATAAGCGACGCCGCGAGCATACGTACTCCAGAGCCGATCCGATTTTCATTGCACAACATCATGGTGAAATATGAAACCACAGAATTATCCTTTTTTATCTTTATACAAATTATATATTATTTTCTTGCTAATTTCTTTTATGTCCACATGTATATCATTTTTCTTTATCAAGATCTATTATTATACCCTTGCAGGATATTATAATTTCAGTCAGAAGTTTGCAACGCAGTGAAGGAGACATCTCCGTCCCTATAAAGTGAATATATTCTTAAATATATATTCTCGATCTAGCCATGTCCGTCTGCACTTCTGTCCGTTTCTACGGAAACTAGTCCCTCAATTTTAAAGCTATCTGAATGAAACTTTGCAGTTAGTCTTCTATATACTCTCACTCGTACATATGCCGGAACGAGCCGGATCGGACGACTATATCATATAGCTGATGTAGGAAGGGTCGGAAAATGTTTCGAAAATAAATTATAACTATGTCAAGATATTTTCACAAAACTTGATATTTGGTCATCTTATATTATTTAGGAATTTCAGTTTTAATTTTATGAAAATCGGTTGACTATGTATATCCTATAGCTTCCATAGGAACAACCAGGAAAATAAAAAAAAAAACATAACACCCGTTTTTTTAACCTTTTCATCAAATTTGAGATTTGGCAACCAATTATTATTCAAGATTTTCGGTTTTAATTTTTTGTTTAAATTCTGCAAGGGTATACAAACTTCGGTGAGCCGAAGTTAGCTTCCTTTCTTGTTTATTTATCATTTTGAATCGAATTTATAAACTTTCATGCAAGAAGGTTACTGATAACATTCTCTTGGTTTATTTAAGACGAAAGTTAAATGTTACACTTTAATTTCACGCAAAGTTGGTGGTATTTTGCTTTGATGAACTTAATTTTAAAGTTTTCCTACTTGATATAAAAACAAAAATAAGGCTAAAATTTAAATAACAATTCCCGCTGAAAGCGGCTGCGTTGTTTTTTGTAAGGCTCCGCATCCAGACAGTAAAACACCGTCTTTAAGCAGTGAGAGAGAGCGAGAGGCAAATAGTTGAAAAAGGTTGTTCGTCAGCGGTCGTTTTATAGGTCGGTAACCTGACAAGAAAACAAACATGCTAGAAAAGTGTGTGGCACTTTCTAGTATTTTTCGAGCGGGCTGCGAAAAAGAATAAAAAATTTAATAAAACAGACTGTTTGCGACCGTTTCCCCCTCGCTGTGCCTTCTTCAGTTCCCTAAATCAGTTAACTTTTCAAAAAACATCACAGGAGTTTGGTGCAGATATTCTAACTATAAAACAAACAAAAGATAATGGTTAGAATGTATATTTTTGATATAAAAATATGTAGACAATGCTTACATTGTAAGAATATCGCCCTTTAATTGATCTGTCTGTATAGGCTCACCCAATACTTGGATCGCTTTCTAATTGGTTTAGAATCTTCCTCATCCATTATGGCAATAATTACTGCCCTAGCAATAGTAGTTTTTATCTTATTTTTAATTTTTTATCAACATTTTGAAAATATTGTAAACAAGCGTGTATGACCGCATCATTTCCCGGCCAAAAATGCCGAACAGCTAGTAAAATCAGCGGTCACACTTGAAAAGATAAAACATTTGTTTCGCTGCGAAACGTTGTGACGGTCTGCCGCCCAGTTTCCCAGATAGCTCAGGAACGGCCAGAGTCCGCCTAGTAGTCCGAGTGGTAGCTGTATTCCCCCGATTCCCAGTAAGAACAGTGGAGCGAATTCGGTGACTTAAGTTGGTTTATCTGTTTATTTAATGCTCGTGGTACAGAGTTGACTATCGGGATCTCGGGTGCGCTGCAGCCTGGTCGCTGTCGGCCGCTAAGTGATTTCCTACGGCCAGCGGCTCGCCTTATATGGGGCGTAGCGAGTTTTAGTGTGCCCGCCGCGATCACCTGCTTCCTCTTCTTTTCCCGTGTGACCCTGGCCGTTAGTGTGGCCGTTTATCGGCGCGCGCTCGCATTTAATTCAAATTCAAATTATTTTGTGCGCGGCACGCGTCACACTCCCCCCCCCCGTTTCAATCGTGGCGCATGATCGCCACGTGGTTTCCTCTATTGGAAACTACTCTCCACATGACGCCTTCATCCTCCTGCAGCCTCCGACGCATGGTTCGGCATCTTTGGGCCTGCCACCAGGGACCTGACCGCCCTCGGTTGAGCCGTTGCCGTCGCCCCCGAGGTGGTCGTCCCCTGCCCTCCGATCCTTGATGTCTCGTGATCGGGTTCGTGCGATACTTCCACATATAGTTTCGTGTCTCCAATATGTGTTTCCACCTGTCTTCGACCGTGTCCTCCTGAATTCCCGACCCTTCGGTGGCCTTGTCGAACACTGTCCCTGGCAGCCTTAGTTCTCTCCCCAGTATTAACTGTGCGGGACTATACTTCGTTGTCTCCGAGATGCTCCGGTATTTATGACTCCCTTCACTGTTCTCTCCCCAACTCCGATCCTTGCCACGATTTGGATCCGTCGCATGTCAAATCGTCCCTCGGGTCTGGCCTTTGATGCGTGGCCTGAGCTGCCAGTTTTAGTTGCTCAGGCCTTGGTGGGTCGCCACGATTGCGTGCTGCGTGCCCTGTGCCACCGCATCTAAAGCACACCTCTTGCTCTATATGTTGCTGCATTGGTCGTATTGCGCCCTCCGTGGCTTCGATCTCCTCTACTTCCTCGGCTAATTTCAGGAACTCCGTTAATGTGCTAAACCCGTTCCTCCGCGTGTACAACTTTATTTTGCTCCTGCAATTTTTGTACACCCTGTCCAATTTTTCGCCTTCGGATAGCTTCGTGAATCGCATCAGCTTCCGTAATTCGGTTGCGTATTCTCTTACTGGCTCGTTTTCCCGTTGTCTCATCTGGGCGATCTGTTGTTCCATCTGTTCCTCGTACCTCCGTGGCAGGAAGTACTCCAGTAACTGTTCCTTTAGCTGATTCCAGGTCCTGACCTCCGTTGGCGTGGTGTTCCACCAATCCGCTGCGAGTCCTTCCAGAATGAATGGCATGGTTTGGATTAACTGGTCCATTGCCATTCCGTACCCTGTGGCCCACTGTTCTATCTTCTCCAAGAACTCTAGTGGGTTTGATGTTCCCTGGTACCTTATCCCCCATCCTCGCACTCGGTCGATAATCTCTACTTCCACCTTCCTTCTCGGTTCCTCCATCCTGGACATGTTCTCCTGGTCTCGGGTTTCTCCTACTACCACTCTTCCTGTTCGGGCGCCAATGTGACGGTCTGCCGCCCAGTTTCCCAGATAGCTCAGGGACGGCCAGAGTCCGCCTAGTAGTTGGAGTGGTAGCTGTAAGAGAGATTCCCCGATTCCCAGTGAGAACAGTGGAGCGAATTCGGTGACTTAAGTAGGTTTCTGTTTATTTAACACTCAAGGTACAGAGTTAACTATCTGGCTCGTGGTTCTGCTGCAGCGTGGTCTTCGATGCTCCGGAATGCGACCGCCGGTCAGTTCGGCCCGGAATACGTCGGCGCTTCGGGACGCCCGACAGGTCAGCTCGGATGGGGATGTGCCCGGGAGCCTGTGGAGAGAAAAAAACAGAGAAGCGGTGGGGACTCGGAAGTCTTCCCAGAGGGCGGATTCGGAAATCTTCAGAGAGTAGGTGCGGCGGACTCGGAAGTCTTCAGTCGCAGGAGAGAGATAGCGGGCGGACTCGTAAGTCTTCAAAGAGAGAATGCGCGGCGGACTCGTAAGTCTTCGGTTTGCGAGAGAGAGAGAGGGCGGACTCGTAAGTCTTCAAAGAGAGAATGCGCGGCGGACTCGTAAGTCTTCAGAGAGAGAGGGCGGGCGGACTCGTAAGTCTTCAGAGAGAGAGGGCGGGCGGACTCGTAAGTCTTCAGAGAGAGAGAGCGGGCGGACTCGTAAGTCTTCAGGGGGGAAAAGAATCCGGCGGGCCGAATTCAATGTCGCGACTCGCAAGTCTTTCGACAAATCCTCGGATTCGGGTCGCCTCCAAAAAGTGACTTTGGCTGCTGACTACAAGGAGTGTGCTGCCAGAGGCTTACCGCTCCCGATCGCTGTCGGCCGCCAAGTGATTTCCTTAGGCCAGCAGTTCGCCTTATATAGCGTGGCGGGGGTTTTAGTGTGCCCGCCGCGATCGGCTGCTTCCTCTTCTTTTCCCGTGTGACCGTGGCCGTTAGTGTGGCCCTTTATCGGCGCGCGCGCGCATTTAATTCAAATTTAAATTATTTTGTGCGCGGCACGCGTCACACTCCCCCCCCCCGTTTCAATCGTGGCGCATGATCGCCACGTGGTTTCCTCTATTGAAAACTACTCTCCACATGACGCCTTCATCCTCCTGCAGCCTCCGACGCATGGTTCGGCATCTTTGGGCCTGCCACCAGGGACCTGACCGCCCTCGGTTGAGCGGGTGCCGTCGCCCCCGAGGTGGTCGTCCCCTGCCCTCCGATCCTTGATGTCTCGTGATCGGGTTCGTGCGATACTTCCACATATAGTTTCGTGTCTCCAATATGTGTTTCCACCTGTCTTCGACCGTGTCCTCCTGAATTCCCGACCCTTCGGTGGCCTTGTCGAACACTGTCCCTGGCAGCCTTAGTTCTCTCCCCAGTATTAACTGTGCGGGACTATACTTCGTTGTCTCCGAGATGCTCCGGTATTTATGACTCCCTTCACTGTTCTCTCCCCAACTCCGATCCTTGCCACGATTTGGATCCGTCGCATGTCAAATCGTCCCTCGGGTCTGGCCTTTGATGCGTGGCCTGAGCTGCCAGTTTTAGTTGCTCAGGCCTTGGTGGGTCGCCACGATTGCGTGCTGCGTGCCCTGTGCCACCGCATCTAAAGCACACCTCTTGCTCTATATGTTGCTGCATTGGTCGTATTGCGCCCTCCGTGGCTTCGATCTCCTCTACTTCCTCGGCTAATTTCAGGAACTCCGTTAATGTGCTAAACCCGTTCCTCCGCGTGTACAACTTTATTTTGCTCCTGCAATTTTTGTACACCCTGTCCAATTTTTCGCCTTCGGATAGCTTCGTGAATCGCATCAGCTTCCGTAATTCGGTTGCGTATTCTCTTACTGGCTCGTTTTCCCGTTGTCTCATCTGGGCGATCTGTTGTTCCATCTGTTCCTCGTACCTCCGTGGCAGGAAGTACTCCAGTAACTCCTCCTTTAGCTGATTCCAGGTCCTGATCTCCGTTGGCGTGGTGTTCCACCAATCCGCTGCGAGTCCTTCCAGAATGAATGGCATGGTTTGGATTAACTGGTCCATTGCCATTCCGTACCCTCTGGCCCACTGTTCTATCTTCTCCAAGAACTCTAGTGGGTTTGATGTTCCCTGGTACCTTATCCCCCATCCTCGCACTCGGTCGATAATCTCTACTTCCACCTTCCTTCTCGGTTCCTCCATCCTGGACATGTTCTCCTGGTCTCGGGTTTCTCCTACTACCACTCTTCCTGTTCGGGCGCCAATGTGACGGTCTGCCGCCCAGTTTCCCAGATAGCTCAGGGACGGCCAGAGTCCGCCTAGTAGTTGGAGTGGTAGCTGTAAGAGAGATTCCCCGATTCCCAGTGAGAACAGTGGAGAGAATTCGGTGACTTAAGTAGGTTTCTGTTTATTTAACGCTCAAGGTACAGAGTTAACTATCTGGCTCGTGGTTCTGCTGCAGCGTGGTCTTCGATGCTCCGGAATGCGACCGCCGGTCAGTTCGGCCCGGAATACGTCGGCGCTTCGGGACGCCCGACAGGTCAGCTCGGATGGGGATGTGCCCGGGAGCCTGTGGAGAGAAAAAAACAGAGAAGCGGTGGGGACTCGGAAGTCTTCCCAGAGGGCGGATTCGGAAATCTTCAGAGAGTAGGTGCGGCGGACTCGGAAGTCTTCAGTCGCAGGAGAGAGATAGCGGGCGGACTCGTAAGTCTTCAAAGAGAGAATGCGCGGCGGACTCGTAAGTCTTCGGTTTGCGAGAGAGAGAGAGGGCGGACTCGTAAGTCTTCAAAGAGAGAATGCGCGGCGGACTCGTAAATCTTCGGTTTGCGAGAGAGAGAGCGGGCGGACTCGTAAGTCTTCAAAGAGAGAATGCGCGGCGGACTCGTAAGTCTTCAAAGAGAGAATGCGCGGCGGACTCGTAAGTCTTCGGTTTGCGAGAGAGAGAGAGGTCGGACTCGTAAGTCTTCAGAGAGAGGGCGGGCGGACTCGTAAGTCTTCAGAGAGAGAGGGCGGGCGGACTCGAAAGTCTTCAGAGAGAGAGGGCGGGCGGACTCGAAAGTCTTCAGAGAGAGAGGGCGGGCGGACTCGTAAGTCTTCAGGGGGGAAAAGAATCCGGCGGGCCGAATTCAATGTCGCGACTCGCAAGTCTTTCGACAAATCCTCGGATTCGGGTCGCCTCCAAAAAGTGACTTTGGCTGCTGACTACAAGGAGTGTGCTGCCAGAGGCTTACCGCTCCCGATCGCTGTCGGCCGCCAAGTGATTTCCTTAGGCCAGCAGTTCGCCTTATATAGCGTGGCGCGGGTTTTAGTGTGCCCGCCGCGATCGGCTGCTTCCTCTTCTTTTCACGTGTGACCGTGGCCGTTAGTGTGGCCCTTTATCGGCGCGCGCGCGCATTTAATTCAAATTTAAATTATTTTGTGCGCGGCACGCGTCACACTCCCCCCCCGTTTCAATCGTGGCGCATGATCGCCACGTGGTTTCCTCTATTGGAAACTACTCTCCACATGACGCCTTCATCCTCCTGCAGCCTCCGACGCATGGTTCGGCATCTTTGGGCCTGCCACCAGGGACCTGACCGCCCTCGGTTGAGCGGGTGCCGTCGCCCCCGAGGTGGTCATCCCCTGCCCTCCGATCCCTGATGTCTCGTGATCGGGTTCGTGCGATACTTCCACATATGGTTTCGTGTCTCCAATATGTGCCCGCCTTATCTTCCGTGTTTGTTTGTTTTTCAACGTCAATATCACGGGTGAGACGAATTCCACCACCTTCCATGGGCCGTCGTATCTTGGTGCTAGCTTTGCGTTGAATTTCTGTGCTGCGTTTGACAGGTGGTGTGTCTTACACAGTACCCAGTCGCCAACCTTTGGTCTCCATTCTCTCTTCCTCAGACCATAGCGTGCCTTTTGCTGTTCCGCCGCGCCAATCATGTTTCCTATAGCTCCCCTCCTTTGCTCCTCCATGCGTTTCCACCTGTCTTCGACCGTTTCCTCCTGAATTCCCGACCCTTCGGTGGCCTTGTCGAACACTGTCCCTGGCAGCCTTAGTTCTCTCCCCAGTATTAACTGTGCGGGACTATACTTCGTTGTCTCCGAGATGCTCCGGTATCTATGACTCCCTTCACTGTTCTCTCCCCGACTCCGATCCTTGCCACGATTTGGAATCCGTCGCATGTCAAGTCGTCCCTCGGGTCTGGCCTTTGATGCGTGGCCTGAGCTGCCAGTTTTAGTTGCTCAGGCCTTGGTGGGTCGCCACGATTGCGTGCTGCGTGCCCTGTGCCACCGCATCTAAAGCACACCTCTTGCTCTATATGTTGCTGCATTGGTCGTATTGCGCCCTCCGTGGCTTCGATCTCCTCTACTTCCTCGGCTAATTTCAGGAACTCCGTTAATGTGCTAAACCCGTTCCTCCGCGTGTACAACTTTATTTTGCTCCTGCAATTTTTGTACACCCTGTCCAATTTTTCGCCTTCGGATAGCTTCGTGAATCGCATCAGCTTCCGTAATTCGGTTGCGTATTCTCTTACTGGCTCGTTTTCCCGTTGTCTCATCTGGGCGATCTGTTGTTCCATCTGTTCCTCGTACCTCCGTGGCAGGAAGTACTCCAGTAACTCCTCCTTTAGCTGATTCCAGGTCCTGATCTCCGTTGGCGTGGTGTTCCACCAATCCGCTGCGAGTCCTTCCAGAATGAATGGCATGGTTTGGATTAACTGGTCCATTGCCATTCCGTACCCTCTGGCCCACTGTTCTATCTTCTCCAAGAACTCTAGTGGGTTTGATGTTCCCTGGTACCTTATCCCCCATCCACGCACTCGGTCGATAATCTCTACTTCCACCTTCCTTCTCGGTTCCTCCATCCTGGACATGTTCTCCTGGTCTCGGGTTTCTCCTACTACCACTCTTCCTGTTCGGGCGCCAATGTGACGGTCTGCCGCCCAGTTTCCCAGATAGCTCAGGGACGGCCAGAGTCCGCCTAGTAGTTGGAGTGGTAGCTGTAAGAGAGATTCCCCGATTCCCAGTGAGAACAGTGGAGCGAATTCGGTGACTTAAGTAGGTTTCTGTTTATTTAACACTCAAGGTACAGAGTTAACTATCTGGCTCGTGGTTCTGCTGCAGCGTGGTCTTCGATGCTCCGGAATGCGACCGCCGGTCAGTTCGGCCCGGAATACGTCGGCGCTTCGGGACGCCCGACAGGTCAGCTCGGATGGGGATGTGCCCGGGAGCCTGTAGAGAGAAAAAAACAGAGAAGCGGTGGGGACTCGGAAGTCTTCCCAGAGGGCGGATTCGGAAATCTTCAGAGAGTAGGTGCGGCGGACTCGGAAGTCTTCAGTCGCAGGAGAGAGATAGCGGGCGGACTCGTAAGTCTTCAAAGAGAGAATGCGCGGCGGACTCGTAAGTCTTCGGTTTGCGAGAGAGAGAGAGAGGTCGGACTCGTAAGTCTTCAGAGGGAGGGCGGGCGGACTCGTAAGTCTTCAGAGAGAGAGGGCGGGCGGACTCGTAAGTCTTCAGAGAGAGAGGGCGGGCGGACTCGTAAGTCTTCAGAGAGAGAGAGAGCGGGCGGACTCGTAAGTCTTCAGGGGGGAAAAGAATCCGGCGGGCCGAATTCAATGTCGCGACTCGCAAGTCTTTCGACAATATATAGGTAACCCAAATCCTCGGATTCGGGTCGCCTCCAAAAAGTGACTTTGGCTGCTGACTACAAGGAGTGTGCTGCTAGAGGCTTACCGCTCCCGATCGCTGTCGGCCGCCAAGTGATTTCCTTAGGCCAGCAGCTCGCCTTATATAGCGTGGCGCGGGTTTTAGTGTGCCCGCCGCGATCGGCTGCTTCCTCTTCTTTTCCCGTGTGACCGTGGCCGTTAGTGTGGCCCTTTATCGGCGCGCGCGCGCATTTAATTCAAATTTAAATTATTTTGTGCGCGGCACGCGTCACAACATTTTTTTGTCTCGATACGGAGCTTTACGGGCTTACGCGGGTCTTTTGGTAAAAAATTTTTTCTCAGCTCTGCGATATAGCACACTATCGCAGTAAAGTTTATCTGAACAGTTATAGTTTTTAGTATTTTTGGCCAAAAGTATGAAATAAAATACTGAAAGAGGTATGCTAATGGCAGGTGTTTTTGTAACCCACTGTTTTGAAAAAAGCCTAGCAGTGTCAAAAAATTCTCGGAAACGAATAGTCGATATTAAAGAAGCCAAATGGATTCCATTAAAAGAAAGATGGCTCCTCCCCCTAAACACGTCGATGTTTTTTTTATTCTTTCCGGATTTGGGAACGTGTTTCCTAAAAAAAGTTTGAGAAGCATTTGTCCGTTTGCATATGTGTACATGCTATGCGCCGGGACTCCGAGTCGGAGAGTTCAAAAAATTCGAGCTCCGTCAGTTTTCCTTGGAACTGTTTGTTTTTCTATCGAAAAAAAAAATTAAAAAAATTTTGACAATTTCTTACCCGCATAAGCCCTTAAGTTTTACACTACCAATAAGGTGACATAAATTCAATTCATTTAAATAAATTAATTTTTGTTGTATATATTTAGCATTTTGTGGATTATATATGAAAGTATTTAAAGCTTCATATGGTATTATTTAAAAACGTCTTCACGCATGTCACGTTTACGCAAGCTTTATTCGACGGGACGTTGAATAAAAACAAAACTTTTCGTTGAATTACTTTAGAGAACAATAATAAATAATGTAAACAACTAATAGTTTACAAGTTAAATTAATCATATGTATACGTATTTCAAATATATAATTTAAAACAGTTGAAACCTGGAAGGTAATTTTTTTTCTATTAACTTGTGTTTGTATTTCCTTTTTTGTTTCCATTTGAATGTTCTAATTGTCGAAGAGATTGGCACAAGTGTTTCTAACTAACAAAATATATTGTAAATAAATAACGACAAACAAGAAATAAAAAAAATACCTTAATGAAAAATAATACACTCTTGTAAATTCACATATACATATTTAACTAGGATGCAATATAGCTGCAGTTGTCGATTTTGGTCACCCTCTCCTCGAAAGTTCCTTCTTGAACAGATCCAGCCCTAGATCCTTCTTGTGGTAAGTCCGCAATGGGTGCCTTTGTGGGCTTCATGGCTTTGGGTGCAAAGTAGACCTCGTAGTTATAATATCAAGGTTCTTCGCTGCTCGGTTTCTGCTCCTGAACGTAATCCTTTGGAAAGTAACCCACCTGAAAATGACAGTCTGGCTTAAAATTTTTTTAGAATCAAGAGCCTTGTGAGCTCACCGTATCGCCGATCTTTCCACGCCACCAGCCCTTGCTGTCGCCATCCTTTCCTATAACCAGAACCTGACAATCGGTGCGCAGTTGCAATTGATTGCTGCCAGCCCTTGGCTCAAAGTCGTATAAAGCGGTCGCAATGACCTCCTTATAGGGCCATTGCAGTGACTGATTGAGTCTGAAAAACAGATAATAAACAGACTCAAAATTGGAGCGTTAATATGTAGTATCCCGTCGGATCTTAGGTTTTATTTCCCCTATTTTCAACCAAACTTATATTTAATGTAAATAAATGTGCAGTCAGGTAAAATAAATATTAAATGCAAATTTGTTAAACCTTTTACAAAGTACTATATTAGGATGAAACATTTTTCTCCGAGCGAGAGAGCAATCCCCCATCCTGCCAGTGTGACTGTACGTAATTTTTTTTGTATGTTTATCTAGAATTTTAATAACTCCTATAATAAATAAGTAATTGTCGATTCGAGTTGAGTTATTTTAATTGTTTGCAATGCTAAAAAGTACACTTGAGTTTGCTAAAATATTTGCACGCTGCTTTCATCAATAAACTTGATAAACCTTTTTAACTCTTTAACCTACCCTGCAAAGTTCTCCCCAAGATCGTTGCGTTCGTAATAGGAAACCAGCTCAACGATAGTCTTGAAATGCCGTCGCGAGGACAGGCAGTACAGCATGGATTCGCCGGAGTTCTCCTGGTTTATTTTCATATGCTTGATAACATGGTCATCGGTTCTAAAGAGATTGAATTTAAGTTGCACATGCAAGATTCGCTGATTAAGTGCAAAATACTCACTTCAGGCTGAGAGCATACATCGTTTCATGGGCAGTTGACGGGCCTTGGGGACGGACTCGCAGCAAATAGGTACCGATACGACGATTCTCCAGCCGATGTGCGGCCGTCTCGCGGTCCATGTTGTCCGCGAACCAATTAAACGCGGATAGCTGCCTGTCGCATACCGGTGGCGGCACACTTACAAGATTCTGCTGGCAGCGCCCCGTTGACGAGATACAACCCTTGTGTACACTGATCTGGCATACTTTACACCGGTAGCCTTGATGAATGCGTCCTTTGAGAAACTTGCAGCAGTGCCGACACGTAGTTGGCTGATCAAAAGTAAAGATCTCCATTTTGTGGTCTGTGCTTCGACAGCCGAACGGTTCAAGACTTTCCCTGTAAGCATAGATAATCCGTTTACAGAAAACCCTTAAATCAAACAAGTTGTCTAGTCAGAATACATGGTACGCAAAACATAGTCTACTTTAAAACGGTCACAAAGTGATATGTAGGGAATTTCGGCTGTATGCTAAGCTATATATGTATGTATTTAGCCACATTTTTTATCAAAAGAGAAGTTATATTATAATATTAGTTATAGTGTCCCAGTGAATGGTTACTATATTATGTAGAAAGCAAGTAAGCCAGAGTTTATTCTCTAAAGTATCATCCAGAACATTGTTTAATAAAACATGCTTATTAAATTGCTCTTAGCAACAGTAGAAAACTTACATGGCCTCGGTAAGGGCTTTCCGCCATTTGTCCCGTTCAGGTTCCGTTTTAAGGTACAGGGTGAAAGCAGTTTTGCCCGATTTGCGGGCTAGCAGGAGCTGATACTTAAAGCGGGTATCGCGCCCAAGCAATCGACGGGAGGGCCCCTGTTCCACTCGGTAGTCGGCTAGGCTGTGCGAGTCACGATAGGAGTATTGCATATCGCCCGTTTTAATGTGGAGGGCCTTCACCATTATGAGAATCTTATCGAAGACAAAAGCATAGCGCAGCTTAACTTTCTGGTCCTCGTGAGCTTTAATGTTAAGTTCGCCGTCGAGAAGCAGGCGCCCAAATTGTAAAAGGTCGCAACTGTTGCCATTCTGCAGCAGGTGGAGGTCGAAGATGCTGTCCTTCACCTTCTGAATGATGACCAGGTGATCAGAGTCTCGCTTCACTTCGTTAATGTACTGCGACACATCAATCATGGCCTCCTTGGCACGCTCTAGAGAACGATAGTCATCATGCTGCGGCGACGTCTCTTTTACCAACTTGTCCAGCAGTAGGTGATATTTGAGTATACGCTGCATAGGCACCGACAAAATGTCGCGCAGTTGCAGTTTTCCCACGTTGTAGTCACGTTCGCACTTCTGCACCAACTGATCGATGATCTGGTTTTTCTTGCACACATCCGCGAGAAAATCGATAGCGCCAAGCAGACACGAACAGTATTCGCCGTAAATCAAGAACGGTTCGCGAAATTCTAGAAAAACCTGGGCCATCTTCTTTTTTGCATTCGGTAGTAGTGACTCCCTTAACTTATCTAGGAAACTGGTATGGATGTCAGAAAGTTCCTGCAGAATATTTTGATAAAAATTATGTTTTGGGTAGTTAAACGATTGTAGCATACGTACATAGCTATGTTTTTGGCATAAATCTAATTGTTTGAGCGCTTTCCTGAGAATTCGTATTTTTATACCCTGTACCAAAGGTTTAAATTTTTGGTACTCCCTTTTTTGGGAGAGCTATTTCAAAACAAAAAAGGGAGCTAGCTTCGGCTCACCAAAGTTTGTGTACCCTTGCTGAATTTAAACAAAAAATTAAAACAAAAATTCTGAAATAATAGTTAGTTCCCAAATGTCAAATTTTATGAAAATATGTTGAGAAACAGCGTAGATATAATTTTTTTTCTTATATTTCACTAATTGTTCCTATGGCAGATATAGGATAAAGCACTCCGGGAGTGCAGGAAAACTGAAACTTTGAACTTATGGGGCGTTGGGCACTTAAGCATTTTGAGGTGCGCTCGCGACATGAGAAATTGTACATAAAACAAAAAAGAAAGCTATCTTCGGCTCACTGAGGTTTGTATACCCTAGCAGATTTAAACAAAAAATTAAAACCGAAATAATAATACATCTGGAATAATAATTAGTTGCCAAATCTCAAATTTGTTTTAAATATATTGAGGAACAGCGAAGGTTGAGTTTTTCTTTTATTTCCCTAATTGTTCCTATGGCAGCTATAGGATATAGTTGTCCGATTTTTATGAAATTAAAATCGAAATTCTGAAATAATTTTAGATGGCGAAATATCAAGTGTGGTGAAAATACCTTGAAAACTGACATAGTTATAATTTTTTTTCTAATAATGTTCCGATCGTTCCTATGGCAGCTTTATGATATAGTCATTCAGATAGCTTTAAAACTGCGTGACTAGTTTATGTATAATCGGACGGACAGATGGACATGGCTAGATCGACTCGGCTGTTGATCCTGATCAAGAATATATGTATGTATATACTTTAATGGGTCGGAAATGTCTCTTTCCCTGCATTGCAAACTTCTGGCTGAAATTATAATACCCTAAAAGGGTATAATAATACGTTTTTCAAAGCAATGTGGGCTCTTTTTAAATGGAAGTATAATAATATAGAAACTATATTCGACGGAAGTGGTTTTATTTATATGAACTCTTAGCTGAAATGAGCATAGTTAATTTTCCAAAATTTTTTAACACAATATTATAGTAGCAACACAAGTCAAATGAAATATTTATATAAAAAATTTTCTGTTTAATATTCATTTATAAAATAAATATAAAAAACTCTCAATCTCGTCGGTCGCGAGGGCACGAACGAATGCCATGTAAAGACTGCGTATAGCATCCCATTCAGTACCAAAATTCCCTTCATGGATCTTTCCTCGATGCATGTCCGAAAAACAAAAACAAATTGTCCGAAACGAAGTAGGCAAGCAAAATTCGAACTGCATTCATATTTTTTGTTGTTTTCGAAGTCATTTCGTTTTGTCTCGTTCTCCTAATTCTCTTTTCATTTTCTTCTTCTGTTGTATTCACACGTGATCGCGCATTGTGTAGTAAAAGTTGCGAAATAATTTTTATAACATATAAGGTAAGTAAAGTTATTTTTACTTAATTAAAAATCCTTTGCAGAATTGATCTTAAGCATGGATATGACTTCAACCTAGACTGTTTAGGTTTGCGGACTTTCTTTTCAGTTAAAACTGGTTTGTATCTTTGTACATATGTATACATTTATGTGCAAGATGAATTTTTAATTTGATTCCAACATTTAATTTACAGATAACGAAAATTCCCGGAGGGATCTTTAGTAGTCGGAAGAAACTTGGCACTTGGCGTTAATGCTGAAAAAATGCTTCAAAAAATTTTACATAAATAAAAATATGAAATTTAAATAAAAAAGGAACAAATTTATTTTGGTTTCCAGGGATTTTCTATAGATTTTCTTTTCTAAATTCTTAGCAGATTCCTCGCTGATTCCGCTTATAAATTCCCCATTGATTCCAACGTGAATTTACTTCGAAATTCCCGACGAATTCCTTGCAGGATTCATGCTGGATTTATAGAGGATTCGTCGAGTAGTCCGAATTCCTCGATGCAGCCCGATTTTTAAATTTTTTGGTACAAAATTCACCCTTGTTTTCTTCAACTTTCTTGAAGGATTCACGTTTAGTCCTACATGATTCCTCCAACAATCATGTATGCGCGGTACTGAAGGGTAGAAACGATTAAGAAAAGTGAAGGAAAACTGTAACTGTAAAACCATATACATATGAAAAATAGTAGTTTTTCATCAAGCATATGTACATACATATGTATACATGTATTTATACCCTTGCAGGGTATTATAATTTCAGTCAACAGTTTGCAACGCAGTGAAGGAGACATTACCCTATAAAGTATATACATAAATATATGTATTCTTGTTCAGGATCAACAGCCGAGTCGATCTAGCCATTTCCTTCTGTCCATCTGTCCGTCCGTCTGTCAGATTATACACAAACTAGTCCCTCAGTTTTAAAGCTATCTGAATTCAACTTTGTAGTTAGACTATATACTCTCACTTCTACATAAGCTGTCGGAACGGGCCGGTTCGGATGACAAAATCATATATGTATGTATGTTTGTAGCTGCCATAGGAACAATAGGAAAATATTTCTAAAAGACATTGTAACTATGTCAGTTTACAACACCAAATCGATAATTGGCCATTTAATATTATTTTAGAATTTCGGTTTTAATTTCATGAAAATTGGATAACTATATCCCATAGCTACCATAGGAACAATCAGGGAAATAATATGAAAAAGGTTGACATACAGTCGAGTGTCCCGACAGTAGAATATCCTGTACCAATAACAGACGCCTTTTAATTTTCGTTAAAAATAACAATTTTGGGTAGACTACAGCTTAGTCCGCTGTGCCACTAACCAATTCTAAATGAGCAAGCTTAATATTATAATTACAATAGGAACATAACTAAAATGTATAATTAATGTTTTGATTTATTTGGAGCCCTCTTCCTGCACTGCCACAGGTACATTATATGAATAAATAAAACACCTATATCTCCGCTAATTATGGCACGATAAAATTATCAAAATACACAAACGTTTTAAATATGGATTACATAGCCTTATAAATTGAGGAGAAATACGGAAGTGGGGGTTTGATTTTGAAATAATAATAATAAAATCATTTATGCTCACTCTGATGCGTGGAAAGATAATACGCAGCTCTTCCTGGTTGAGATGACGCTCCAGTGGAGTCATGAACTTTGTTTTTAGCGCGTTGAGTACGTCTAGATAGTTGGATTCTGTGTCTATTAGCTCCCGAATAACGTAGTCGCGCTGCTCCAAACTCGTCGGCGAGGTGGTCTGGAGGAGCAAAACAGTAAATAGAAATTAGAAAAGCCAGAAGACTGGCAAGCAGAGTGTCTCATGCACCGCCCGGCAGCTAAATTCTACCTGGCTTTTACTCGTCCTGTGCAGAGCGCACAGGTCTTGGTACACCTCTTCTTCTTTTGTGTTGGTGTGATCGTAGCCGGTTCCATTGCATGCAATATTGTCGGTGGTACTAATAAAAAATGAAAAGAATTAAATGAAATAAAAGGTAAATAATAATAAAAATGTTTAAAAATATAAATTAGAAAATAAAAATCTGTCTAAATAACTGTTATAAGGTTTGTCGATACTTTGGAATACAATTTTAAAGCGTTCCCTAAAATAAGATATAATAACATAACGATTTTTGTTTTCTAGTATATTTGTTTTCTTGTCAGGTTACCGACCTATAAGACGACCGCTGACGAACAACCGTTTTCAACTATTTGCCTCTCGCTCTCTCTCACTGCTTAAAGACGGTTTTTTACTGTATGGATACGGAGCTTTAGGCAAGAACGATTCCGCCAATTTTGTCATTTTTGTATCAACGATAATAATAGCAACAGTAGTAAGTCATTTCTCACTGGTGCAAATAAAACTACGCAATAAAAAACGCACAACTTTAGTCATTTAACTTAAAAAAAAAAGGGCAAGTCCTCCAACTTCGAATTAAAAACAAATATATGATCGGTTTACATTTATTTTATTTTGGTTATAAAGGTAAAGGTTTGGTTATTTTATAATTGTGCGCTTGTGTGCGATATTTTGCTAGATTATCGATTTGTCATCTGAAAATTTGTTCGACGCCGACAGAAATAAAGAATTTGGAGCAAACTATTGGAAAAAAAGATAAAATAATTTACAGATATTTATCTCTGTCTCTTTCTTTTAATCTAGGCAAATTTGCAATTATCGCTAGCAAAAATAATTAGGTAATTTAGCTGTTCCTCTTTTTTTCCGTTTCGTTCCGTTATAATCTGCTGCATTACCGATTCATTTTTGGCGCACCAATATGTTAGATAAAAAAGAAATCGTTAATAAATTATAAAAAATTATAAATTTAATGTTTTAAGTAATGTTTATGACCGAAGCTTAATTAAGCTAGCCGATGTATGTAGTTGGAAATGTACACTACTGGCCAAAATAATAAGTACATAGGAATAATTTTCATTTCTTAGGGTGAAGCTCGAAAACTATCAATTACAGGTTTTCAAATTGATTATATTTCGAATAGTTATAGTATTGAAAGACCATTAAATATAAAATAAAAGTCGGGAACACCATATATTTAATGCAAAGCATAAATTTGTGCTGGATGGCTGTTTTTGCCCTGGTCAAAATAATAAGTACATCAATTCTACAAACCAAAAAACTCAAAACTCTTTAAACTTTGTTTACTATTTTCTTAGTAGTAATAACTTATAATAAGTATCCAGTATATCCACCCTTATTTTGTAGGATTTTGGCCATTCTTTTGGGCATACTAGATATAAGTTTGCGGCAGGTCTCTAGTGGAATTTCATACCAAGTTTTTTGGACAAATCTCCACAATTCTTCGGCATTTTGAAAAGTATTTCTTCCGATTCGACGTTTAAAGTCCCCCCCAAAGGTTTTCGATCGGATTTAAGTCCGAAGACTTGCTTGGCCAACTCATAACGGCCACGTCGTTTTCGGCAAACCAAGCCTTGACCAGCTTTGAGGTGTGTTTTGGGTCGTTATCTTGTTGAAAGACCCATCGTAGGGGTATGTTTTCCTCAGCATTTGGTAAAATGAAGTCGGATAAATATACTTTTATATCCAAATCGGGTCATAGTATCAGGAATGCGATGAATAGGACCAACGCCATACCAAGAAAAACAGCCCCAAGCCATTATGCATACGTCTTCTTAATGTACCGGGCGTCGAATTCTTTGCTTTTGGACATCTTACAGACAGTCTTGAGTCATAACCAAAAAGAATTATCTTTGATTCGTCGCTCCATAAAATATTATTCTACTTTTTAGAGGCTTCTGGTTCAGACCACTCCAAGTGTTTTTCAGCAAACTGTTGCCTCGTCTTCAAATTTTTTTCTCGAAGCCTTGGAACTTTTCGGGCTACATGTCCTGGTAGACCTTCATCTTTAAGTTGACGACGAACCGTTCGAGATGAAATTTCATTTCCAATTTCGGCGGCAATAGCCTTAGAAGACATAGAGGGGTCCTTTTTTGCAAGTCTAACGACGCGGGTGTCCGTTGCTTGTGAAGATTTCTTCTTCTGTCCACGTTTTTCAGCATTAACTTTTGAATTTAATGCATTTTGAATGAAACACAAGACTTTTCCAAGACTTTTCGCAATTTCCCGAAGCCTTTTCCTTAATTTTAAAGATTTACGGCAATATACCTTTCTTCGAGGGTGCAATGCTTATTTTGGCCCATCTAAATTATTTTTTTTTTACTTGAATACACTTTAATAAACAAGGAGTTAATAAAAACCAACATACCTTAGTCAAAATCTAGCTTAAGTCTTTTAAAATTTAATAAAACCACCAGTGTACTTATTATTTTGACCAGGGCAAAAACAGCCATCCAGCACAAATTTATGCTTTGCATTAAATATATGGGGCTCCCCACTTTTATTTTATCTTTAATGGTCTTACAATACTATAACTATTCGAAATATAATCAATTTGAAAACCTGTAATTGATAGTTTTCGAGCTTCACCTTAAGAAATGAAAATTATTCCTATGTACTTATTATTTTGGCCAGTAGTGTACATATAGCATTGAAACAAGTTTGGGAGGAGAGGAACGCGCAAAATGAAACAAAGGAAATAAGTTAAGGGGAGATGGATTGGCTTGGTGCATTCTTCAGCTGTTAATCCAACAGAAAAGTGTGTAACAAATTTTTATTGGTTCTTTGTGAAAATAATTAAACTATTATCAGTTATGTGCAATTTTAGATTAAGTTATACATTGATATGTATGAGTCTATTTAAAAGTTTAATGAGTTCCACGAAATAACCTAGAACGTTCTAGTCGTGCTACCCGAAAATCTAGAAATTATGAGGTTTCAAAAAATTTAATGTACGATTTTTGAGTATATATTTAGAAGCATAGACTAATAATTAAAATACAAAATATTTGTATATATATATAAATAATGATGATAATTTGCTATATGATTTTAATTGGTCTAATTTATACATGTGCACAGACAGTGCCATGAAATCAGTTTTCTTTGATTGAGTTCTGTTATCTGCAATCTCAAAAAACCTAAACAAAGGTTGTTTACTAAAAAGTTGAGTCGCCTCAAAAACGTAAAATCTACACCATACGATACATTAAAAAAAGGCGGTTCTTACCCTGCGCTTTCCAACTACGTAACGGTTCGGTCAAACAAAAACTAGTTGACTCGTTGCCGTTTCCAATGCTCTCAGGATCTCAAACAGTGTTATAGTTTTGTTAACACTAAACGTATCCTTTCTCTTCATTTCTCCATGTCAGCCTGGATTTATCAAGCGAAGATCAATAACTACTAACTACTTTTGGAGCTCACTTTTTTCATTATAAGAAGCTTCCATAATAACTTTCAAACAGATGAATTTATACTGATTTCAGCAAAGGATTTGATTCTGTTAATTATTCTCTTCTCCTTAGGAAACTCGATTTAATGGGATTTCCAATTGATAATCTCTAGTTATCTGATTGGCAGGACGCAAATGGTCTTTTTAAAAATAGCCTGTCTAATGTTAGCTATTTGGGTCCCTTATTGCTTACATGATTTTTTAACGATCTGCCCATGGTTCCCCAGAGTATTTTTGAGTGCGGATGATGTTAGGCCTTGGGTGCAATAGAAGGTTGATGATTGCCAGTCCAATTTATAAGCAGATCTTTTAAATTTCCAAACATGGTGCCGCGTGAACTGATTAAATTTAAACTTATCTAAATGCAAGTTTATAACATTCTCCCGTGTCGTTCCCAAGCTTGCAATTTACACGGTTAACTGCTGCTCTATAGGAAGAATTAATTTAGTTGATGATATCTATCATATTTCGTGCATAGTAAATAAAGCTAAGGGTGTGCTTGGATTTATTAAAATGTCGTCAAAGGAGATCAATGACCCCTATGACACTAAACCTTATATAGTTCATTAGTTCGTCCAATCATAGAATATGGATATTTTGTGTGGAGCGCTCAGCATTGGGTTCACAGTAAACGCATCGAATCGGTTCAAAAGAACGTTCTACGTTTCTCTTTTAACCTAATTCGTACTGACGTGGAAAGTGCTGACTTCTTGAATACTAGATCCTGTCTACCTTTAGTTTTGCGGCACAGCAGAACTTCCTTTGAATTGCATGTACGCTATAAAGTATTATGTGGATAACTTCCCATGACTATCCAGGGTATTATAATTTTAGTCAGAAGTTTGCAACGCAGTGAAGGAGACATCTCCGACCCTATAAAGTATATATATTCTTGATCAGGATCAACGGCCAAGTCGATCTAGCCATGTCCGTCTGTCCGTCCGTCTGTCAGTCTGTCCGTTTATACGCGAACTAGTCCCTCAGTTTTAGGGCTATCTGAATACAACTTTGAAGTTAGCCTTCTATATACTCGCACTCCTACATAAGTCGGAACGGGCCGGATCGGAAAATTATGTCATATAGATGCCATGGGAACAATTGGAAGTTTTGTAAAAAAAATAATTATAACTTTGTCAGTTTTCAAAAATTTTTAATTTAATTTAAGATTTGCTCATTTTATTTTATTCCAGAATTTTGGCTTTAAATTTATAAAAAATGGAACCACTATATCACATAGCTGCCATAGGAATCAGGAAAATATTAAGAAAATTATAACTTTAAACATTGTTTAATATAATTATTGATTTCGCCATTTAATATTATTCCAGAACTTCGTCTTTAATTTCATGAAAATTTGACCAACTAACCTAACCCTGGCGCATCTGCTTGTCACTGCTACGTCAAAAACAAAATTAATTACTTTCAAAACTTCGGAGTCAGCTATGTATCCAAACTCGATGAAAATCTAAAACCTACGTACATATGTATGTATGTATTTCTATACGAATCCAGAATGCGTCGTAGTTAATCAATAACTGATAGAGAAAAAAGAACATATCCATACAGACATACATAATTAAATAAAAATTGGCAAACAAAATGTACATTTGACACTCTAAATTGGCAGGCATAAAAAAAATAATGATGCTCTAGTTTAGTTTTTTTTTAGTTTTTACAAGTGTTTTTTAAATTAAATATTGTTGTGTGAAAATTTTGTGACTCTTATATTTTGTTGGTTCGATCCCACCCTGCTGAGCACAGAGATTATTAGTATAGGCACACCTCAGGTTTAGTTATCGTCTGGAAGGTGACGTAGCAGAGATCCTCGTAGACCTTATCGTCGTCCTCACTGTAAATGTAGGTATACTCGTGTTCCGTGGAAGCCATCGAAGAGCGGTAGTTGTAAACAGCGGCGGCTGCCCGCTGCAGCCGTTGACTTTCGCTGGCGAAAACGGATTTTGAAGACGAAGAGCTAGATATAAGGCGCTCCATCGATGAGCCGGGAGCATTGAAATCGGAATTGAAAGCAGGCGAGGTTGCAGTATCACTTGAAACGTATGACTTATTTTTTTGGTCAAAACATTCCGGTGTGGGCGTGACCGCTGCAGAGGCGGAGTCCGAGGTGGAACTAGTTGCACCCAGGGTGAAATCGAGGGGATGGCCGAGTGAATTGCTACCCTGAATGGCTGACAGAGGACCTTTATCCATCTCCAAGCCATACCTATCGGGATCGATGGCCGAGTCACACGTGTTGGAGAGCGAGTCTTCGATGTAATCGTCAATATCCTCAGTACAGTTCTCGATGGTGATGTCACTGTTCTCGTCCTCCACCGACAACGATCCGCTCTGCGAGTTGAGGTCATAGTATTCCGTTGACGACGAGCCAGATGCGTCGATGCTGATTGCCTTCCGCATGTTAAGACCGCTGCAGAATCGGGGCATCCCCATAGCAAGTCCACACACCAGCAACAAAGCAATCACGTATACAGCACACACATTAGAATTCATTCATACAAAGTGGGTCGGACAAAGTAATAAACAGAGACAGAGAGGTAGAGACAAATAGAATGAGAAAGTGTGTTAGAGAATACCTGGACACATTTCTAAGGTACGAAGATTCCTTCTTCGTCTTCCAATATAAAACTACCTTTAACATATCATATATAAATTTATACACTATCTCACAAAAGTGTAACACAAGTTTAAAGTTCACCCTTAAATGGTAATTTTGTTGGAGATTTATTTTACTATTTATAAAAAAAAAATGTTAAGCCTTTTGTTAAGATGGAAAAAATATTCCCAAGAAAACATTTTAAAAGCCCAATGTTGCAGAATTGCACTTAATAAATATATTGATACTTTTTAAATTTCATTGAAATACGACTTTCGTATACAAATTGAGTAGCGTTACGTCTTTATAGGAGAAAAAGAGTAGCAGGTTGGATCTTCAGTTGTTTTTTGTTTGTTTAACCAAGTTTTAGGTTTAGGATTTGGGTTTCATCAGAAATCCATAAGCAATTGTCATACTTCGGAGCAGCTGTATTTGTTTGCTTAAACGTCAAATTATAATTAAAATTGCGCAATTGAGTAAATAATGCATATATTTAAGCCATGAAATGTCATTCTTCATCCGAGTTTGTCACCAACACAATAAAATTTTACAAGGCTCCAACACAATACCGCCAGACACAGTTTTGACCGAGATAATGATTTTTCTAGGCAGGGTGCACAAAGTTTGGCTTGTCCGATATTTTCTCGATTAAATTAACTGTTTGCCCATTCGAAAAAACAGGCTATCCGACTTTGTTTTGCACGGCTTGTTTCCATTTTCGGAGTCGAAAGACTTAATTCTTTAATTTTTAACTGTTCCAAAGGAAAATTTATGCGACTAAAGGAGTCTAGGATTTTTAGCATGTATATAATTGAAGGGAGAGAAGCAGACCGTAAAGAGAGAGGGCATCAAGCATGTGTTACAATTTTGAACTCTTACAATAACTTTGATTATGGTATTTATTGTTCATTAACTTTCCCAAAATGAACGCTGAAATTATAAGCGGGCAATTTCTAAAACGAATATTATTTTCCATAGCACAAACCACATAATTTTTTTTTTAATTTTCCCAATAGAAGACATAAAAAGATCAGTTCAGTTTCACATAGTGGAGTAAATCAAAGTCAGAGACTAAGAAATTGTTTGCAATAGCAGCAATTCAGAAGGAACTGTAGCTTATTAACTGTCCCTGGGGCTCCAGGGCAAGCTGGGAGCACTTACTATGGCTAAGACATAGTAAGCTGAGAGTTTACGGGTAGAATTTGCTACTTACGTGGAATGCAGGTCTTTGTAGATGGCTTCGTCTGAATGGGAACGCTCGCTAGGGGAAAGCTGCAGGTTAAAACCACTAAAATAGATTTAGAAGATTTTACATTGATTTGTTAATGAATATTAAATTAACAACATTTAGTTTTTATTGCAATGTACCCTGGCAGGGTCAATTTTTTAAGCGGACATGTGTCGTCTTTAAACCGACATATGTATATCCGCAATTATCACATATCAGGTGTGGCGGTTAATTATTCTTAATTTTTTTCAGGGGATTGCGCTGAGTGCACCCATTGGTTCACATCCTTCTGTCTTAGGTCGTTTTGTAGCTATGTGTATCCACCTTCAATCCACATAAATAATTTTTTGATTTCGACTTAGCGCCTTAGTTTTTAAGCGTTTTTAAAATGCCAACCTCCGAGCCGTATAAAGAGCATTTGCGGGAAAGAGAAAAAAAGAGATTTCTGCAGCATGACAAATCCGCCTTGCATACAGGAAAAACCGACAAAGATACGATTTTCACGTGTGGCTGGAAAATTTTGGCCCCCCGCCCTACTCACAAAACCTGGCTGTATCAGTTAACTATTTTTATACCCGCTACCCATAGGGTAGAAGGGTATTATAACTTTGTGCCGGCAGGAAATGTATGTAACAGGTAGAAGGAGGCATTTCCAACCCTATAAAGTATATATATTCTTGATCAGCGTCAACAGCCGAGACGATCTAGCCATGTCCGTCTGTCTGTCCGTCTGTCTGTCCGTCTGTCTGTCCGTCTGTCTGTCTGTCCGTCTGTCTGTCTGTCCGTCTGTCCGTATGAAACACTGGATCTCAGAGACTATAAGAGATAGAGCTATAATTTTTTTTCGACAGTATTTTTTATGCTTTATCAAGTTTGTTTCAAATTTTTACCACGCCCACTTCCGCCCCCGCAAATCATCAAAAAGCGTATAATTTTCATAATTTTAAAGCTAGGGTCACGAATTTTGGAGTGTACATTAATATCACAATAGTCTGTGTGATTCCTGAAAATTTGGTTGCGATCAGATAAAAATTGTCGAAGTTATTAGAGAAATAATTTTGTATGGCCACAAACGGCCGCTGCAGCATGCCTCATTTGGTTGATCAACTAGACCAACTTAATATTCTTACCAGTTCTTGGTTGGAATCGGAAAATAATCTTATAAGAATTCGAGAAGCAATTTTAATATATGGTAATAATTATTAGCCGTTCAAAAATGTATTAACTATTTATTATGGGTAGCGGGTATCTCACAGATAGATAGAGCTTACTTTGAACACACGATTTAATGAACAAGTAACAAGAAGGGAAGCTAACTTCGGCTTAACGAAGTTTATAATTTTTAACAAAAAATTAAAACCGAAATTATGGAATAATATTTAGTTGCCAAATCTCAAATTTGATGAAAATGGTTTGAAAAACGGTTAAGTTGTTTTTTTTTTTTTTCCTTATTGTTCCTATGGCAGCTATAGGATATAGTTGGACGATTTTCATGAAATTAAAACCGAAATTCTAAAATAATACTAGATGGCAAAATATTAAGTTTGGTGAAAATATCTTAAAAACTGACAGTTATAATTTTTTTCAAAAAATTTTCCGATCGTTTGTATGGCAGCTATATGATATAGTCGTCCGATCCGGCCCGTTCTAACATATGTAGGAGTGCGAGTATATAGAAGACTAACTTCAAAGTTTTATTCAGATAGCCCTAAAACTGAGGGACTAGTTCGCGTATAAACGGACAGACTGACAGACGGACATGGCTAGATCGACTTGGCTGTTGATCCTGATCAAGAATGTATATACTTTTTAAGGTCGGAGATGTCTCTTTCACTGCGTTGCAAACTTCTGACGGAAATTATAAAACCCCTCAAGGGTATAAAAACTAAGCATTGGGCCTCGCTTAAAATCAGTCTGGATGTCTAAATACTTTGAATAATCATATATTTCGTTTGAATTTGGACTATTTTTACTTTAGACAGTGCTCCATAAAAAAAATTCATAAATATCATGGTCCTGCACTCGTGATAAGCAAATTCTAAATATGCACTTTTTAATTTAACACCTTAATGTAAAATCTAACTTGTATGAAAGAGTTCATTGAAGCTAAACCTAGATTTTATAGTTATTTATAAAGTAACTTATGTGGCTTATGCATAAAGAATTTTGAATCGAAATAGTTAAATTTGAATTAATTGAATTTGGATTAATTGGAATTAAAGGACTTTAAACCCATTTGCCATAGGTTAGTTTTTTTGCTCTTTTAAATTAAATAAAATGTATTTTATTAATAATGGTTATATACATACACCCAATGACAAAAAAAAGCCGCACCCTAAAAATGTACTAACATTTAAGTTATATAGCTTGGCGTTTTGCAAATGTTGTCTAAATTATCCAATTCATCTTTTTACTGATTAATGGAACAATTTGTTATAAAACTGCATACCAGTTTTGTTTTATCGCTGCCTATTTTTTAGAAAACAATTTTTTTCAGACCCGTTTTCAATATTTTGACTTTTCTTAAATATGGCAACTTACTTACAACAACTCAAAAAATAATATTTTTAACAAAAATATATTTAATTCTATATTATAATATTTTTTTTTATTAAAATATTGTTATTTTTTGTTTTTAAATTTAAATTAGTACTTTTTAGTACCTAATTTTGCTTTGATTACACATTTTACCCTATTGGGCATCGAATTTATATTTTTTCTATTATTATCTTTAATTCTTCCAGTGATTTAGGCTTGTTTCATTCAATTTTTGACGCCATAAGGGCCCAGACATTTTCGATTGGGTTGAGGTCTGGGCTGTTTCCTGGCCTATTGAGGGACGTAATGCCCAATTCTTATTTAAAACTTGATATCTATATTAAGAAGGTTTAATTTAATGAATCAAGCTATTTTTAAGACCAGAGCTCAGTGAATTGCTTACAGATCGAGCCCTATGACAAGGTGCAGAATCATCTTGAAATATGGGATTTTCTTCTTTCTCACTTATTGCCTCAATGCTTCTTTATCTTTGGCCCAGCTTAGCCGATTTTCCTTCATTATTTTAGTCAGTAGTGGCGTTTTTGCAGGTCTTCTTGCTAGAAAACCCCCTGAGTTTTCATTATAATGTGTCCGAGCTGCTATTTCACTATTTGACACATTTTGGTCAGCCAATATAATGATTCTCTCCTTTTCCCGAATGGTGAACTGCTTTGTTTTAGGCATATTTTTATAGATGTCTTTAGAAAATTTTCCAGCGGAAGCTATGTGAACAATTTAGCTCTTAAAATTGCAAATTTATGTCAAAAATATTCAGGGTGACACAGCAAACAATAAAATATGACCATAAGACCTCATTTAGGGGAATCCCGGCATATTAAAATCATAAATTTCCTAGGTGCGACTTTTTTTTCACTGGGTGTAACTTTATATACCTACCCTTCAGGGTAGGTGCGGACATAAGGCGGATGGATCCGAAAAATGTCCGCAAAATATATTAATTACGAACAAAGACTCGGAATTTCCGCATTATGCTCGCTAAATGCTCAAAAGCGTACACTAAAACGAAGGGCAAGCGGAAAAGTGTCACTCGCAGTTCAGCTATTGATTTTGCAAAGGGTCCGCAAACGATATCTTTTTCGGGTTCCGAAAATGATAGCTTTTGCTGCAACAAAACCCATGCCAGGTGATTTACTTTTTTATCGTTCTTGAGTCTGAAATCGGACGTTTTGTCCGCAAAAGTATCGTTTGCAGTATTATAAACGAAGGTTTTTGATATTTTGAATTTCGATATATTAAACTACGATATATTATATCGAACTTTTCATCTATATTCTTCTGTCCATGCATCCCTGCTTCGGGGCACTTACATAAGATCCGGGTGCATAAGCTGCACCTTGCGGCACTGTGACAACTTTGACAGCGTAATGAGCACACGATGGAAATTTGTCAGGTCATATAGCATTGTTGGTTCGAAAAGATCAGCGTCCCGGATTCCGAAGTTGTTGCGGCAGACGTCTAGAAATAATTTGATATTCTTGCTGCATAGAAACTGCAATTTAAAGCATTTAGTTACAGTGTGTTCCGCAATGAATGCCAACCTGAACTTTTCATTTACCTGTGCCATTTGGGGTTTGCGATGCAGCTCACGCGAATCCATGCTATTAGGTTCCAGATACATGACTAAATTGCATAGAAGCACTCCGTCTCGCAATGTCATTGCTAGACTCCGAATCTCGGCGTCCGATTGCGCGGCTTTATGGTCGCTCGGAATGACCTTACACCTTATCAGCCATGCAACGCACTCGCGCCACAGGTCCGAGTTCAGACCTGCCACGCCTCCACCAACAGCACTGACAAAGCTATTGCTTGCCATTGCGGATATAAGTAGTGACGCTGTAGCTGGAGCTGATGATATGGGCGTATGTTGTGGATCACCAAAGTAACTGAAAGCTGACAAGAACGGGCGTAAAGCGTCCAGCAGATAGAAACCAGGAGGTAGGGGTGGGGACTTTCGTTGCTTTAATGAAAACAATTGAGATACATCAGTCGACTGTTGGGAGACAAACAAGACAGCAGCGAATACACAGAACACAATAAAAAAATATACTAGGAATATTGGAATGATTTTTTCTTGAGCTGCACCGCACTACTCTACTCCAATTCTATATTTTCCTTTTTGCTTGTGGCTCAAATCCGCGAGCGAGAGGGATAAGGCCACTTACATGAAACTGTAAAGCTAGAAACAAACATAACATATGTTACGATTCAGGATTACGAATCGAATAAAAAGTAATTGTGTTCATATCGATAAAATGTTATGACTCGATTTTACTGCCACTGCATCCAAACATGTACAGGAGTTTTTACCTGAGTTTTGTAAAAAAAAAATTATAAAAGAGAACTTTGAGAACAGTTGAAATATTACCTCGCCGATATGAGACGGAAAGAAAAACCCCAGAGCTAATGCCGTAATGCCGTAAACTTCCAATAACAGATTATTTTCGTAATTTTTATTGACCTTTTTCTGTTGCTTAAAATATCTTATTATTTTTATTTGAATTTCCCCCCATCTTATTACTATTTGATTTATTTCGTTTACAAAATCATAGCTGTTTGTTCTTTGGACATAGCAATGCCTCAAACCCTTGGCTTGCAAAATTTCGCTTATCTTAGTACTTACAGAACAAAAAAAAAAAAAAACTGCAAAATTTCTTGTTCTTCTAGTTATTTAATTTTTTATAAAATTACTGTATTAATTGAATAAGTGAAGAACTATTATATTTTTGCAGTGAAACTTAAATTTTTACTGGCAATAGAGTTATGAAGACCTAAAGCAGTTTTTATTAATTATATGCTTTATTAGAACCTTGAAAGAAACAACTATACGTACTATTTTACTAAATTTTTTTTGTAATACGACTAGGGTCATACCGAGCTAAAAAGACTAAATATTTTTTAACTTTCTTATGAATACAAATTTTAAATTGAACAATAATAAATTCGTTTCAGTTAATTTTGCAAATCAAGAACTTCGTAAAGTAAAACATATTATTGTTCTAAATTATAAAAGATAAAAATCAAGCATTTAAGTTTTATCAAATAGTTGTTTTTTTTTTTTTGGCTGTGAGAGAGAGCGAGGGGCAAATAGTTGAGAACTGCTGTTTGTGAGCTACCGTTTTAAAGGTCGGTATCCAGACATGAAATCAATATACTAGAAAAATGTATTTAGTATTTTTCGAGGGGATGCGGAAAAATAAGGAAAATGTAATAAAACAGACTGTTCTCGACCGTTTGCATGGGCACACCAAATACTTGGATCTCTTCCTATTTGGTTGAAAAAACGGCAATAAATACTGCCTACCAATAGTAGTTTTTATTTTCTTGTTCATATTTCTATCAATAATTCAAAATTAGGGATTAATTTTCCCCATCGAGTGAGATACCGTGCATGTTGGGACACTTCCTGTAATATTTTCAAAGATTCTTTAAAAATTAGCGTCGAAAATATCGCATAGAGAACGCCCTGTGGCGTATGGATAGAAATGTTGGAACACTTCCAATAATAGTTGTAAAGATTTTTCTTAATTTTGTAATTTTTAAATGGTTCCGTTGTCTGGTTCAGTAACCGGTTCTCTGCAGGTTTACATCTGGTTCAATTTTCATAGTTGGGGCTTATGTTAACAGCCCACTTATGCCTCCCACTGTATTGGGATTTTGTAAAAAACTGGTGGTTTAAATCTTATAAAATTTTCACCAAATATTCCTTAATCTTCTCCTAGTATTCCAATATGCCGTGCATATTGAAATACTTTCTTAAACTGGAGTTTTAAGACTTTCGATTTTGGCTGACCTCTTTTGTATGGGGCAGAACCCGAGGTTGGTTCACTGTAATGGGATTTTCTTAAAAACTGGCGGGTTGAAGAAAATTAAACTTTGTAGAGTAAAACTACAATAAATATTCTTTATCCTGACATGTCAGATATTCCGGAACACTTCTGTGGGCCGAGATATTAAGAAAACCTTGAAAACCCGATTTTTCAAACCCTTTTTTTAATAGATCCAAAGGTCAAATACCCCCAAACCCAGTAAAAAACATTTGTAAATTTGTTTTTTTACCATTAATACACTTTATTTAGTTTAAGTTAGTGCCTTATTTAGAAAATAAATAAAATTAAAAAAATTTTTCCATGTCCATATTCCCACCGTTTCATTACGACGCTAACTCACCGACGCTAATTTGACGGACATACATATATAATATACAGTCGAAAGACGATTATGCTCAGTGCATTTTCACCGATAAGAATATAAATACAGTGTTTTTTAAGCACCAAATAATTATCAAACTTTTGTAAAATATCATTCTTTAATAAATAATTAAGATTTACCTAATACCTTGACCATTCTTTGTAAAAAAATATTTTATGAAAAAATCGAAAATAAGACTGTGCCAACTTATTAGAAAGATTTTAGTTTTATATCAAAATTATCGGTTTCGATTATTATTTTTTAGCCATGTTGGTATTCCTTTTTTTCATTGGGCTTTTTATATAATAATTAGCATTAGCAAAGATTTGGTTCCCAAATGCTCCCATACCTGGACAGGACTACGTCAAGTATGCCTTCGCTTTATGAGTTCTTTAACCTTTAAAAGCCTAAAATTACACGTATTTACACAAAAAACCCAAAAAAATGTAACATATGTTATAAATTGAGACAAAAAACATGATAATAAAAATTAATTTTAAAAAAATGTTAAAATTGATTATTATTATATTTTAGATTCACTACATCGAAATGTATTAATTCAATTAATTTATATTCGGTTTTGACTCGATCCGGTAATTCACCCGAACGAATCTGTAACATGTAATTAGAGATATAAACAAATTTTCGAATTTAAACTTTCGTAGGTCGATTCTTATCTTATCCAATGCAAACATCGAAATGTTGGCTAGTATCAATATAAATTTCGTAATTAATAAAACTATAGCATTATGGTGGGAAAGCAATACAAAAAGCAAAAGATTTTAATTTAAGTCCAATATTTTGCTAATTAGTTTTAAAAACCTTTTATTTATGTTTTATCAAGGTAAGTGCACTGAGCATTGTCGTCTTTCTAGTTAGTTGCCAACGATGTATGTAATATACAACAAATGATTAGTTAGGAGATGAAAAACTAAACTGTGAATTGTTTATATCTTTCATTACATGTAACAGACAGACGGACAAATTAAAAATATGTTTACCTCCTTCCGCTCAAAGCAGGAGGATATGAACCATTAGCCATGGTTGAAGGTGCCTGGCGGTAGGCATAAAACGCATGAGGGTGGTTCCCTGAAAACCAACAAGTATTCCGAGGAATGGAGACAGAGAAGTCAACCGGGCCTGGGATGTAAGCCCAAACGTAGGTGGAAGGCGTGACTGCTACCACCGGCGGGCACGGGGGGGAGCAAACCCCTCTGCGTGTTGCCAGCGGGCTCACCTCTAGAGCGACGGGAGCAGGTCGCGCTAGTTGTACCATTACTGCCACAAACACATCTCAGGGCAAATTTCGCCGCTCAGGTGCCGCCGTCGACACAGACACGGGCCCGAAGAGCGAGCAGCCCAAAAAAAGCCAGGATGAGAGCCCACTCAACTCGCCGAAGCCAGGCATCAGCTCCCCGCGTAGAGACGCATCAAAAAGCGCCACCCTGGGGACAAGGACGCGCACACCCTGCAAGCAGGCGAGGTGGAGAAGGAATTAGGTCTTGACTCCATCATTGACGCTGCCCTGGAGATGACTCTGGACGTCTTGGAGGAGGAGGAAGAGGACGGTGATGTGACATTAATAGTCAACCCGTCTGGTACCCATCACCCTGAGGGTACTGCAGCTCAACCTCCATAAAAACAAGCTCGCGTCGGCGGAACTCCTGATGACCATGGAGCAAGCGTCCGCCGTATAGCTTTAGTCCAAGAGCCGTAGATTGCCTCGGGCAACTCCATTGCCGGACTAAAGTCCTCAACACTCAAAATGTTCTATACACCGCCGGTAAGCAAAAGCAGAACCGCCGTACTTGTACGGAAGGGTCTCCAAGCTCTCATTACAGCACGGATGATCTGACTGTGGTAATGCTTGAAAGCGAGAAGAAGCGCCTACTGGTAGCTTCCTGCTACATGGCTTACGACAGAACAGCCCCACCGGAGGAACTTAGGAGCCTGGTGGAAGCCAGCCCGAAGGACCAGCAAATACTGGTCGGCGCAGACGCCAACGCACACCACTGCGTGTGGGGGAGCCGCGACTTTAACGAAAGAGGTGAGTCACTTTTAGACTTTATACTTTGTTCCAACCTTTTCGTTGCAAACGTATGGGAAGTACATACCTTCGTGGGTCCTACCTCCTCTAATGTGCTTGACTTAACACTAGTAGCAGGGCACGATATCATGGTATCAGAATGGAAAGTCCTTGAGAGACCATCCTTCTCAGACCGCAAGTACATCCAGTTCCAATACGACATTCTCCAAAACCACCTGTCTTCAGAAACCGTAACACCAACTGGGGAAAGCTCAAGGACAATCACCGCGAGACTCGTAACTGGTCCGGGCACAGTTATATCCGTGGAAGAAATAGAAAAGTCCCTAGAGACGATCCCCAAAGTATTACTAAATGTGTACCACGCATCCCGACTGCAAGAAATAGGAAGAGAAACAAGGCTCCATGGTGGAACAGGGACCTCTCTCCAACGCAACAACCTCAGAGAGTTCTTCAAAATCACTAAACAAGCGAAAGATGACACAATCAACGATGAATATAAAATCCTACTAAGGGACTACAAGAAGGAAATACGAAGGGCGCAAAAAAGCTCTTGGAGGAACTTCTGCTCCAACATAGAGACGGCCCCAGAAACGGCGAGACTCCGGAAGCTGCTATCGAAGCAACATACCATACAGAGTCAGCTCAAAAGCAGCGTTGGACAGTGGACTGAGGGCAGCAAAGTGGCCTAACAGCACTAATGGAAGCGCACTTCCCAGGATGCACAGAAGTAACCGACGCCAATGAGCATCAGCTAATAGCAACGTGTGAAGAGCATCTTCAAACAGACCTAATAACCTCCAGAAGAATCCACTGGGCTTTAGATTTCTCCGCGGGGATCAAAGCACCGGGACTCGATGGAATATTCCCAGCAATGCTACAGGTGACCAAAGAAGAGATCACCCCATGGCTCTACGCAATATATAGAGCTCGTATAAGCAATGGAGGACCTCTCGAATTGTCTTCCTGCCCAAAGCAGGAAAGAGTAGTCACGTGAGCCCCAAGGATTACAGACCGATAAGCCTTACTTATTTCTTATTGAAAACACTAGAATAGCTGCTGGAACGATATGGGAGGACTACTGTCAACCCGTCAGCATGCCTACACAAAAGGAAAATCGGTAAAGACGGCACTACACTCACTAGTAGCCACCATCGAGAAAGCCCTGCACGATAAAGAATGCGCCCTCGGAGCTTTTGTGGACATATCCGGGGCCTTTAATAACGTCAGTAAAGACGCAATAATAGGCCGCCTAGAGGCAACTGGAAAGCTCACCGCCATCAACTTCTGGGTGCGTGACCTGCTAAGTTGCACGCAGGTACAATCTGATTGTGGCCACCATGGTGAAGGGAGCGCTTAGGGGCACACCACAAGGTGGAGTCCTATCGCCCCTCCTATGGAACCTGGTGGTCGACGACCTGATCAATAGATTCGAGAGGAAAGTCCCAAAGATAACAGCCTATGCGGATGACATAAGCATAATTATCACGGGTGTATGTCCATCGACCCTCAGCTTGATCATGGAATCAACGCTCAGGGAGATATGTAAGTGGGCGGACAAGGTACGACTCAGTATCAACGCGGATAAGACGGACCTCATTCTCTTTACCAAGAGATACAAGGTAACGCTATGTATCCCCCCAAAAATCAATGCAACCAGACTGACCCCGAAAACACAAGTCAAATACCTCGGCACTGTCCTGAACAGCAAGCTGGCATGGAAACCCAATGTAATAGAGGGGGTGAAAAGGCCACCATAGCGCTTTATGCATCCAAGAAGATGCTTAGCAGCACATGGGGTCTCTCACCTACTCTGATGCACTACATATCGGTGGTGCATCCGACACTGCTGTACGGAGTCTTAGTGTTGTGGCAAGCCACGGAAAAGAAAATATACAACAAGCTTATGGATAGAACCCAGCGGCAGGCACTGCTCTGCATATCAGGGGCGTTGAAGTCACAAAAGCGCTCGAAGTCATACTCGGAATCGATCCCCTCGATATTCACGCTCAACTGACTGCAGGAAAGGCCGCACAACGCCTAGTAGCATCAGGAAATATGTCGCCACAAGGATTCGGGCACTGTTTAATTGGCCGAGACATATGCAGCTTGTCTGACTACATGATACCAAAAACATGCCCGGGACCGGAAGACTGGAAAACAGCTCATGAACATACTCAATACCTCAACATATACACTGACGGCTCCAAGAAGGAAAGAGGAGTAGGAGCAGGCATATACTGCACAGACCCTGAAAAAATGCTGTCGTATAAGCTACCAAGCCAATACAGCATATTCCAGGCGGAAGTCTTCGCCATCAGGAAGGCGGCTGAGCTTGCGCAGAGAATAAACCGCCCACATGAAGCAGTAAACTTATTGGTAGACAGTCAAGTGGTGATCAAATCCATGCAATCGTCGGACGTCTACGTCAGCGCGGATCTATTGGGTACCCAGCCACCGATGGCAACGAGACCGCAGATTAACTTGCAAAGGAAGGCGTCGGATTGACGAGTGACAGAACAGAAACCGTCTACGTCTCCCTAAGAACGCTTCAAAGTGAGCTAGAAAGTCCGGCAGACGCACGCGCAAGAAGCAGATGGAGAAGGAACTCCGGAACCTGCAAAATATCGAAAATCATGTGCAGAGAGAGCAACCCAAGGAAAGACTGCAGACTACTAGTGGGAATACTCACAGGACATTGCCTTGCTGCGGCACATGCAGTCAAGCTGGGCATCACCGACAACGGCAACTGCAGGAAGTGTGATGAATTCGAGGCAACCGAAACCTTGGAGCATCTCATATGCAAGTGCCCGGCCTTGACACGAGTGAGAATAAGGTACTTAGGCGCCGCAATGCTGGCCTCGCGAGGAGAGGCCTCAAAGAGAACGCCAGGTGAACTGCTTGCCTTCGCGAAATGCGCATCGATCCTCAAGAACTTCGAAACTGCGAACACCACTCCAAGTCCATTCAAGGAAAAGTAAAGTAAAAGGCTGTCAAATTTGATCAATTGGACCAAATTTTAATGTAACTATGTTGATAAAAATCATTTTAGAGAAGTTTCTCACTTTTGGCCGAAGTAGACAATTCAAGGGATTTGCCCATATGTATATCTAAATAAGTGGAAAGGGGGGTTTCTCATAAACGACTAAACGGGATTAGATAAAACAGATACCAAGTTGCTTATATATGTATACAATTCCGTTTATCTGGCAGGCATATTGTGTAGAATTGTTTAAATTGACAATAAGAATTTATTTTCTGGTGGCGTTTGCTAGTTTAGATGTGGTTCCATTTTCTTAGTTGGCGCTAGGGATGTCGAAAATTTTAAAAATATCGTATCGATGATATTTTTTTATAAAAAAATGTGATGATAATATTTAAAAATATCACTTCTATATATCGATATATTTGATATTTTTTTTAACATAAAATTTTTTCCTCCACAATAAAAGACGACAAGTTTTATAAAATGTATTATTTTATTTATATTTTATTTTATTATTTATATTATTATTATACTAATTAGAATACGTGCTTAATGCTTAATTTAAAACTAAAACTAACTAAAAACTAAGCCTAATATTGGGAATCAATAGATTTAAGAAAAACCCGTTGTTTTATATGCGTATCCGACATTCGGCTACGGGTATCGCAATGGTGCGACGACAAATTCGAAGCGTTTCCGCTAGTCCTTACCACTTTCTCGCAATGCAGGCACTTTGCAGTGCCGCCTGTTAATTTGATGTAATTTGATTTTACATCCGTTTTTATACCCTTGCAGGGTATTATAATTTCAGTCAGAAATTTGCGACGCAGTGAAGGAGACATCTCCGACCCTATAAAATATATATATTCTTGATCAGGATCAACAGCCGAGTCGATCTAGCCATGTCCGTCTGTTCGTCTGTCCGTTTCTACACAAACTAGTCCCTAAGTTTTAAAGCTATCTGAATAAAGCTATCAGAGTGATCAAGGAAAAAAAATATTAAAAAGTATCGCGATTTCCATATTTGGGCAAAAACAATATTACGATTAAATATATCATTAAAAAAATATATATCGGTATTTTGATATTTTTTATATTATCAACAACCCTAGTTGGCGCCTATGTTATCAGCCCTCATACACTATCCACTGTTGTGCGATTTTCTTTAAAACTGAAACTCTTTAATATATAAACTTATGAAATTCTCACCAAATATTCTCTAATACTTCCTTTGTATGTCAGTATACAATGAATATTCGCACATTTCCTTAAACTGGAGTTATAGGACTTTCCGTTTTTGCTGCAGACCCCGAGGTTAGTTTACTGTAATGCTATTTTCACAAAAAACTTATGGAAAGCATTAAATGAAACTTGGCAAGATAAAACTACAATATATGTCTTTAATTTTGGCATACCGCTTATGTTGGCACATTTCCGGCGAGCCGAGATATTGAAAAAACTGTGAAAACGATTTTTCAAAAGCTTTTTTATAATAGATCCAAAGGTCAAATACCGCCAATCCCAGTAAAATACAAAATAAATAAAATATAAAAAATTTCCCGGTGTTCCAATTTCCTACCGTTCCATTTCAACGCTAACTCATCGACTCTAGTTTGACGGACATCAATTCAATTATTCATTTATATTTTTTTTCCCAAACTAAAAATCAAGTTCTTTCATATTTCACTCTGTTGTTTTTTATGCAGTTTAACCACTTACTTTAGCTGTTATGATACTAACGAATTAATTAGAGACTTATTAAAATATTCGCGCGAGCAAAATGACTGTACGGCACTTCTAATGCATCGTCAATGCATTAGAATTATCCAATGCCTAAAAACAGGAGCACTTCAATAATATCTGCAAAATTATTAACATTTGTTGTTGTTTACATTTTTTTTAGATCGAGATCCGAACAAAATAAAACATATAGTTGTCTCTTTCTAGGTTCTAATGAAGTCTATAAAAAATAAAAACTGCATTACTGTGTCATTGCACCATTAATGGACCATCCGTTCAACGGATGTTTGATGGTGGTTGATTACCTGTGGGAAGAGGCTATTAGTCGAATAAGAAAAATACCAAAAATTGGTACATTTGTGTGGACTATGATAACTAACCAAATGTTTAATCCAGTGTTATAGACGTATAATCGCTAATTGTGCAATTTCGACACGAAACAGACTGCCGGTTTGCATCTGGGATTTTGTTTCGCAAGTTGCGCTGTCAAGGGTGCACTACGATTTGAGATAATGGCTCTGGCCATAAAGAAGCCGTTCAGTTGCTATCTAGAAACAGTGGACAGCGTGCCGGTGAAAAAGCTGCGACTACAGACGTTGGTTGCGGATGCGAAGGCCGGTAAAGGTGGAAAAACACCGATTGCAAATCGGAAGCTGCAGGCTCTGTCTCAGCTAGACGCTTATGTAGGCAATGCGCCGCCTGCGGAACTACGCCCCGGAGCGCAGCCGCTTACTCCTGCCGCAGCTGCCTTGGCCGGGGGCAATACGCCAGCTTCAGGCGCGCCTTCCAATATGACGGTCACAAATAATAGGGAACTGCTGGATTTGTTAGTGAAGATAACCGACGAGATATCCTACCAGGATGTGGAGTTAGCGGAACTAAAGGAAGCCGCTGCTAAGATCATGCAGCTATACCAATTGCAGGAGCGTGAGAGCGACACCTCAATTCGGGTGAAGCTGCTGGAGCTACTGTCGGGGCTTGGTTGCGAAGGCGCCACCGAGCTGGCGGTTACCATAATCATCGACCACTTCATTTACCTGCTTCGGAGAGAGACCTCCCAGAAGGTGCTGGCCCAGGGTATGATGTGCCTGTACAGGATCGGCCAGAGACGCAAAAGCATGGTACCCCTGGCATACAACACTCAAGTGGCGCATTTGGCTAAGGAGCAGTTGCGATCTGGCTCCACGCACACGCAGAAGAACGCCATGCTGGTTATCGGTCGGTTCGCCACGAAAATGGAAGGCGAGCGCCACTACGTGTGGAAATTGGCCTTTTATATCGATTCCCAAGACTCGGGGGTGCGCGCCCAGGCCCTACACGCTCTGTTGTCCCTTGGCGAGCGCGGTTCGCAGCTTCCAGCCATTCTCTACAAGCGTGCCGTAGAGGCAATGAAGGACGATTACGAATGTGTGCGAAAGGAGGCTCTGCGACTGGTCTTTATGCTGGGCAACCGGCATCCCGACTACATAATTTCCTCGAATCGGCAGCAAGATGACCTGCGCATGATAGACGCCGCCTTCAGCAAGGTGTGCGAGGCTCTGTGCGATCTTTCACTACAGATCCGGGTCCTGGCCGCGGAACTCTTGGGCGGCATGACCGCCGTCAGCAGAGAATTCCTGCACCAAACGCTCGACAAGAAACTGATGAGCAACCTGCGGAGGAAGCGGACGGCGCACGAGAGAGGCGCCCGTCTGGTGACCAGCGGCGAGTGGTCCTCGGGCAAGCGATGGGCGGACGATGCCCCGCAAGAACACTTGGACGCCAGGAGCATTTCTATTATTGCAAGCGGAGCCTGTGGCGCCCTGATCCACGGCCTTGAAGATGAGTTTCTGGAAGTCCGGACTGCAGCCGTAACCTCCATGTGCAAGCTGGCCCTTTCGCGGCCTGACTTTGCGGTAACCAGCCTGGATTTTCTTGTAGATATGTTTAATGACGAAATTGAGGACGTGCGCCTGAAAGCCATATACAGCCTGACGGCCATTGCCAGGCATATAGTACTGAGGGAGGATCAGCTGGAGATAATGCTTAGCTCGCTGGAGGACTACTCTGTAGACGTACGTGAGGGACTGCATCTCATGCTAGGTGCTTGTCGTGTGTCCACCCAGACGTGTCTGCTGATGGTGGTGCAGAAGCTTCTGGACGTGCTGGCCAAATATCCGCAGGATCGACACTCTACGTATGCCTGCATGCGCAAAATTGGACAAAAGCATCCGCATTTAGTCATGGCAGTGGCCGTGCATTTGCTGTACGTGCATCCGTTTTTCGAAACGCCGGAGCGCGATGTGGAGGATCCTGCTTACCTGTGCGTCCTCATTCTGGTCTTTAATGCGGCGGAACACTTAGTGCCCATTATCAGCCTCCTGCCTACGGCCACGCACCGCCACTATGCGTACCTACGCGACTCCATGCCGCACCTTGTGCCCCAGCTGCCCATAGAGGGTGCCTCATCGGCAAGTGCCACACACAGGATCGACTTCGCGTTGCGTCAGGCAGGCAGCTCGGCAGAGTACCTTCAAATGATCCTTTGCCACATCGAGGAGATTTTTACGATGACCGACGAGCGCGTAGAATTGCTGAAGACCGCCCAGTTTAATCTGCAGGTGATTACTATATCAAGAGTTTGATTTTATGAGGACTAGGCGGAGTAACGAATCGACAAACAAAATTCTCATATCTATTAACTATTGGTCATTATATAATAATAATATTAATATTTAAAATGTTTTTTTTTTAGCGCCTCGGAGCCATCGATGCTGAGATGTACGGCACCTCGAATTTCCTGGAGACCTTTTTGGCTGCCCAAATCCAAATCGAGCAGATGCAGCGCTGCGCTAGCACGCAACGAAGCCGAGTTCCACTAAAGGAATCCCTTGCGGCGCTCATCCGGAACTGCCTTAAGTTGCAGCATACATTCTCCGGTCTCAATTACGGTGACATCCTGCAAGTGAAGCAGTTGAGGTTACGGGCGAGTGCCCTTCACCTGGTCCTGGTCGTCAGAGATCGATCGCAAAGTGCCTTGGGTCCCTGCCAGATGCTTTTACAAACCGCCAGCGACATTAGCAAGTTTATCAAGGCGAATACGAAGGATGAAGAGGAACTATCGGTGGGAGTGCTATCTTTGATTGAGGGCGAGAAATTAGAGGGGGCATCTAGGCGGGATGCCCAACCGGATTGTTTCACGCGCCAGTTGCTAAGCAAACTTGATGCAATATCGGACCCTAAGCCCGGTCGCGTCTTCCGTGAGATCTTGCCGTTGGTCCAACAAGCGCCTCCCTTGGCATTGCCGCCTGCCAATGAGAACATCCGGCGCTGTGTGGCCAACATTCTGGAACCATGTCCCCTGCAGTCACAAGATAATGTGATTAAGGTAACGGCGGGCCTAATAGCGGCTGTTCCCTTTGTGGCGGAGATCGACAACATGCTGGAGTCGCAGAAGGCGGATATGCGGATAAAAATTAAGTATCCGGATCAGCACATGCACACAGTGGTGCCGAAGAGAAGTGACTTTAAACCCATAATGACGGAGCAGGGTGAGCACGAGACGAACGTGCGCCTGCGCACAACAATTCTGCTATCTCACAGCGTTTGGACGGAAGCCTCGCTGGTGGAGATCCAGCTCTGCCTGGCCGTTCGTCCCGGTAGTGAACTCGAGCTGTGTAAGCCAGCCAAGGTGCTGTTTGCCCCAAAGCCCGTTAGACGAGGCATTTAGCCTGATGGCGAGACTGTTGAGACTGGATTCCCGGTTGCGAACGGTGGAGCTAACGATACTAACCAATGCGACGTTCCGTGCGGTCGGCGACGGCGGCGAAAGAGCGGCGTACGGAGTTGACAAGGACACTGAACCGCTGGGGAAAAAGCATATTACGGATAACCACCAGCACGGTGTACTATTTTCTTTTCAGATAACAACTAATTGTGTACAAAAGCCAGCGTATTTATTTCTAATTTAATGGTATTATTGCATATAATAAATTTTCTAACAATTACAGTTACACATTACGACCAGTTATTATATAGCCTGAAATTTGTTTTTGTTTTTATTTTTACAGTATGGACAGCAGATGGTAAATGAAAATGTTTGATAAAACCTTTGCCTTATTAGCTATGCGTTGTACAAAGATTAACATAAACAATAGTAAAACAGTCGATGATTGTTGTATGTCATCGTATGTTAACATTCGAAAAACCGTTCTCAACTATTTGCCTCTCGCTTTCTCTCACTGCTTAAAAACGGTTTTTTACTGTCTGGATACTATGCTTTCATTAAGCATAGTATTCAGACTGTTGGATGATTTTGTACATATTTATTGATTATATGGAAAAATGTAATGTTTAGTGTAAGCTAGTTTAGGGCGAAGGCGGGAGCATAATAAAGTTCTCTCGCTCTCTTTGCGAATTCGCCCCGTCTTCGCCAAACTTCGTTAAGTTAGTCCATAAGAATTATTATGTGAAATAAAGCACTCGCAAATTGAAACCAAGTTCATCATTTTTCGTCTCGTAATTACGCCCATTAAATTATTTTGCCACCAAGTTTTTTCGTTTTTATTTAATAAACTAATTAAATATTTTATGGCGCCGCCGGGTGGACAAGTTAAGAATTAAAAGTGAGAACAAAATAAAACCCTTCAGTACCAAAATTCCCTTCACGGATCTTTCCTCGATGCGTGTCCGAAAAAAAAAACAAATTGTGTGGCATGTCCGAAAAACAAAAACAAATTGTATGGGGTTCGTGAACAGAGGTCCGAAACGAAGCAAACAAAATTCGAACTGCATTCGGCTACCGCCGACGGCTCGCGAAGTTCGGGCAACGTATTTTTTGTTGTTTTCGAAGTCCTTTCGTTTTGTCTCGTTCTCCTAATTCTCTTTTCATTTTCTTCTTCTGTTGTATTCACACGTGATCGCGCATTGTGTAGTAAAAGTTGCGAAATAGTTTTTATAACATATAAGGTAAGTAAAGTTAATTATATTTAATTAATGAATTCATTTGCAGAATTTATCTTGAGCATGGATATGACTTCAACATAGACTGTTTAGGTTTGCGGACTTTCTTTTTAGTTAAAACTGGTATGTATCTTTGTACATATGTATGTACTTATGTGCAAGATGAATTTTTAATTTGATTCTAACATTTAATTTACAGATAACGAAAATTCCCGGAGGGATTTTTAGTAGTCGGAAGAAACTTGGCACTTGGCGTTATTGCTGAAATAAGCTTAAAAAAAATTAAAAAAAAACGAAGTTTACGAAGTTTACAAAGTTACGAGCATTCAAAGTTGAAAAATATTTCCGTTTTTGCGACACAAAAAAAAAGAGAATTTGGTTGACTTTCAGGTAATATTACACAAAAACTAGACAACCAATCGGACTGATTTTGGTTTTAAATTATAGATACATTTATAAACTGTAAATTAAAGCCTAAAGTAGTCTAGAACTTTTGAAGCGCCACGAAGCTCTCAACTACACTATATAGGTCAGTTCCGTGTATTTTTCCTGAACCAGGATCAGTTTAGATAGTCTGCGTCTAGCTGCGACTCCACCTTTGGCAGCGATTTTAGTGAAACAACTCAGGGTCAAAAAACACGAAATATGGGTGAAAACGCTTCAGGGGTACCCGTAGCGCGCAAGGGCATTTGGAGTGTTAAAATCGTGATTTTTTTTGTTTTGAATGATTTTAAGACGCGAAAGGATGAGGAATCAAATGTTTATAGTCCAGAAATGCTTCAGCTATTAGAAATTCCCTCAATATAGGTTTATTGTTAGTCAAAATGTTAAATCGAAATTTAAAAAAAAATGTTGTGTAAAATATTTTTTTACACTTTTTTAAATAGTTTTATTTAAGCAAATCGATAAAAATAAAGCTAAAAAATTAAGCAATTTTTTTTGTTTAAAAATCGTTTTCTATGAGAAAATTTGATTTTTTCACTTTGACGCCCTATAAATTGGCGAATGGGTGGGCGTGGCACATTGTTCACTAGATATATAAATTTTACATCAATTCACTGTCAAATGCCGTTTAAATTATTCGATTATCTTATTTGATTCAAAAGTTATGATTTTTGCAACGTCAAATGCAGGAAAAGCGCCACTGTGCGTCGGCGGTAGCCGAATGCAGTTCGAATTTTGTTTGCCTACTTCGTTTCGGACCTCTGTCCACGAAGCCCATACAATTTGTTTTTGTTTTTCGGACATGCCACAATTTTTATACCCTTGCAGGGTATTATAATTTCAGTCAGAAGTTTGCAACGCAGTGAAGGAGACCTCTCCGACCCTATAAAGTATATATATTCTTGATCAGGATCAACAGCCGAGTCGATCTAGCCATGTCCGTCTGTCCGTCTGTCCGTCTGTCCTTCTGTCCGTCTGTCCGTCTGTCCGTTTCTACGCAAAGTAGTCCCTCAGTTTTAAAGCTATCTGAATGAAACTTTGTAGTTAGTCTTCTATATACTCTCACTCGTATATATGTCGGAACGAGCCGGATCGGACTACTATATCATATAGCTGCCATAGGAACAATAGAAAAATTTTTAGTACAAAAAATTTAACTTTGTCAGTTTTCAACATATTTTAATCAAAGTTGGTATTTAGCCGATTTGTACTATTTCTGAATTTCGGTTTTAATTTCATGAAAATCGGCCAACTATATCCTATAGCTTCCATAGGAACAATCAAGAAAATAAAAGAAAAAACCATAACTTTGTCAGTTTTCAAGATATTTTCACCAAACTTGGTATTTAGCCATCTTTTATTATTTCAGAATTTTGGTTTTAATTTCGTGAGAATCGGTCGACAATATCCTGTAGCTTCCATAGGAACAATCAGGAAATTAAAAAAAACCCATAACTTAGCCGATTTTCAAACCATTGTCATCAAACTTGAGATTTGGCAACTAATAATTATTCCCGATTTTCGGTTTTAATTTTTTGTTAAAGTTCTGCAAGGGTATATAAACTTCGGTGAGCCGAAGTTAGCTTTTTTTCTTGTTTTTTTTTCGGATTCGCATCCAGGAAAAAGCCGTGAAGGTAATTTTGGTACTGAAGGGTGGGTATAAATACAACACATATATATATAATATATATATATATATATATATACAACATACATATATAAAAGTGCAATAATTGTTGCCCGCGGCCCGTTTATTGTGATTTAAACAATTAATAAAATAATCGTGTCGGTCGCGAAATCCTTTGCATGCTGCATTTAATTGCTGCCATCACCGAGGGATCTACCGTTGAGGAAAGTGGCAGCTGGAGTATATACATATGTACATATATTTATATACATCAGGATCAGAGGTATTTGTGCAAAAAATTGAAGGCTTGAGTTGGAGACAAATTGATTGTTTTCTTGGCACATCCGTATCCATAGTAAAGCTAGATCTGCATGATTAATTTATTAAATTATAAATTGTTTAAACCATATTATATATATACACATAAAATTGAACCGCTCTTGGACGCAAAATTTATTTATTATTTATTGTATGTAATATTGCAATCACCATTTCCCCTCTCTCTCGTTGAAACTCGCTTTAATAGTTGGGAAGTTAATCCAAGCTTGGTTGGGTTGTCTCGTGGAGATATAAATCTTCAGTCCCGAAACAAGTTGTAAATAGTTTCAGTTGTAGTAAAAAACCGTTAGTGGCGATTGACAACGCTTTGCAGAAATTTTGGTCCCTGGAGGAAATGCAAGTTATGTGAAGACTATTACAGGAAGACTACTCAGGTATTGCCATCAGCTCGGTTCGAAGTAAGGCTGCCGTTTAAATCTGATCCTAATGGGTTGGGCAATTCCTTCGAGGTTGCGAAACGGCGGTTTTTGTCGCTTGAGAGAAGGTTGTCTCGAGATCCTGACATAAAGACCATGTACTTGGAATTCATGGAAGAATATCTCGCTTTGGGTCATATGTTGCCTACAGACAACAAAATTGGACCATCTCATTTTTTGGCTATTCGGTGTTTAAAAAGGTTGAGTGAATCTGCGAAACTTTCATTCCCTAGAGCTGCCGACGTAATGGGATCCGGTTTTTACGTCGATGACATGCTAACTGGTGCTACATGCGTAGAGGAGCTACAGGCAATCAATACTGAAGAATCTCAGGTTCTTCAAACATCAGGTTTTGAATTGACAAAGTGGTTTTCAAACTCACCTAAGGTCACTGCATCTGAGAGCACAGTTAAGCCAATACCTATCTTGGATTGAGAGTCTACTAAGGCGTTAGGAATATCGTGGTTGCCTCGCGAAGATGCCTTTAAGTTCAAGATTGACAATTCATGGTCATGGGTCTCCGAGCGACAAAACGGAACATTTTATCGGTAACATCCAAGCTGTTTGACACCCTCGGCCTATTAAGTCCCATTGTAATCAAAGGAAAGATTGTATTACAGGAACTTTGGTTCAATAAATTAGACTGAGATGAGTCAATTCCTCTACATTTGGAAACGGCATGGAATATGCCGAAAAGCACCCTGTCTCAATTATACGAGATAGGTATTTCTCGGTTTGTGCATACCGATCCGATGTCACCGGTGCAGTTACATGCCTTTGCCGACGCATCCATGAGAGCTTATGGATATGCGTATATATTCGTAGCAAATCTGCAGAAGGTTATAAAGTGTCGCTGTTGACTTCAAAGTCGAAAGTAGCGCCGCTCAAGACCAAAACGCTCCCAAGGCTTGAGTTATGTGCCGCTCACCTTCTCGCAGATCTCTGCCAGAGAATCAAACCGTTAATAAACGTGCCTATAGAGCTGGTCGGATTCGGAAACTTCCGATCCAATAACTATTGGATTCGATCTCATCCCTCTTCGTTGAAGGACGAAGAGGAGAACTGGTACAAAAATGCCCATTTTGAGCTGGATGAGGAAGTCTTGAGTCAGGAAGCAAGGAAGAATGCGGTCGGACTGACTGCTGCTGTGCAAACTTCCTATTTGCTAGACACCATCGAGGGATTCTCGTCACACCTCAAACTGCTTAGAGTGTTCGCTTACATGTTCCGCTTTATAAGAAAATGCAAAGACAGGAGTATAGTTATCGAAAAAAATCTGTCACCGACTGAATATAATGAAGCATTTAGTAAGATTGTCGAAATAATTTAAAAACACGAGTATCAAATAGAAATTGGAAAATTTCATAAAGGCTCTAAGGTCGGCCCAAGTCTACAGCGATTGAAGAACACGGGCACTTGGTGCAACTATTCGTTGTTGCGAGTTGGGGAGCGACTAGCAAACGCTCCTATATCATACGATGCCAAGTTTCCCTTGCTGTTGACGAAACGTTCCCAATTTGTGCAGAGCTACGTCTGGCATCTGCACAATTTTCATGTCGGCCCTAGAGCACTTGTGAGCATCCCACGGCAGCGTATTTGGACCATAAACGCTCAGGAACTCTGCAGTCAAATAGTTCGATCGTGTGTGCGCTGTCTTAAATGCAAGCCCCGACTGATGACTCAAATTATGGGAAATCTTCCCGCAGATAGACTCCGTGCTCTCCGCCCATTTGCAATATGTGGCGTTGATTTTTGTGGCCCTGTGTATACGACGTTTAAAGTTCGAGAAAGGCCCCCATATAAGTCCTACATTGCCTTATTTGTTTGTTTTGCGTCCAAGGCGGTTCATTTGGAAATTGTTTCAGGTCTTAGTACTGACTCCTTTTTATTGACTTTTTAAAGGTTCATTGGTCGCCGAGGATGTCCCCAAACGGTGCACTGCGACAACGCGACGAACTTCGTCGGAGCGAGTCACCACTTCCACTCTTCGCGAAAGGCTCGAGGAGTAGGCGGACGCGATTCGCGAATTCACATCAAAAAGCGAATGCGAGTTTGCATTCACACCCCTTCGGCTCCGGACTATGGGAGGCAGGTGTCAAAACTGCAAAGCACCTACTCCTACGAGCGGTGGGCAGCGCGCTCCTCAACGCAGAAGAGCTGGGAACAGTCCTCGTCGGGATCGAGGCCGTGATGAACTCACGGCCCCTCGGAGCTCTCAGCCAGGACCCAAGCGACGGAGAGACGCTAACTCCCGGGCACCTGCTGACAGGCGGGCCCCTCGTCGCAGCTCCAGCACTCTGGACCCCGGACCAGGCGGGTCTCAGCTGCTTGCGGCGATGGCGACTTGTCTCGTCAGTCAGGCAAATGTTCTGGCGGCGATGGTCCCGGGAGTATGTCCTGGGACTCAAAATCAGAGAAAAGTGGCATCACCAGCAGGCAACGCCGAGAAAGGACAGCTCGTCGTCGGGCAACCTTCCGCCTCAACAGTGGCTCCTAGGGAGGATCGTCGCGACGCACGCGAGCAGGACGGAATGGTCAGGGTCGTCGACGTTAGGAGGAGCGATGGTGCTGTCTTCCGGAGGGCCATTCACAAGCTGACTCCGCTTCCAGTGTGTTGAAGCTGTGGAAAGCGTTCAACGGGGCCGGTGTTGGATGATTTTGTATATATTTTATACATGCTTGTTTACCCTATTTTTAAAATGTCGATAGAAAAAAGAAAAAGACGATAAAAACTACTATTGCTATGGCAGTAATTATTGACGTGTTGGATAAGGAAGATTCTTAACCAAATAAGAAAAAATCCAAGCCAATACCTGCGAGATCAATTAAAGGGTGATATTCTTTCAATTTAAGCATTGCTTGTCTTATAGTTCGTAAATCTGCACCAAACTCCTGTGATGTTTTTTTTTTTTTTTAATTTAACGGATTTACGGAACTGTAGTAGGCACAGCGAGGGGGGAAACGGTCAAAAACAGTCTGTTTTTTTAAATTTGCCATTCCGTTCCATTACCGTTCTCAACTATTTTCCTCTCGCTCTCTCTCTCACAGGTTAAAGACGGTTTTTTACTGTCTGGATACTATGCTTTTATGAGCTGACTAATATACATTTAAATTATGCGGTTATGATACTAGAGCATTAATTAGAGACTTCATTAGAGATTTGAAAGCTCTATAGGGATTTACACAAGTGCGAGCAAGATGACTATACGGCACTTCCAATACATTGCCAATGCATTAGAGGCCAAAATCGATATATCTACATAAAATATACTAGATACGAAATTTGACCGATGACAATATACTGCTCTTTTAATGGCATATTAGAGTATTTTGTTTGTTTTTTTAAGGTTTTTTTGCCAATATATGATGCAGCCGCAGTGCTTTTTACAAAAAAACGTGCCGAAAGAATATAAACATAAACTACGGGATGAATGGATTGAGAAACCGTAATTAAATACTGCACATAAAAAGGACAGATAAAGCAAAGGTATTTGCATATATGTACTCGTGCATTTCCTGTCGGAATGGGCTGAAAGGGACAATCGATAGATCGATTAGGGTTCGTTTGGTATGGTCAGAGGGGGAAATGAGGTAGGTCAGGAGCGAAGATGGTGAAGATGGCGGGAAATTTAAGAGAAGTGGCTCTTACCCTTGGCTGTTGCACCCGAAAATCATTTGTAAGCCGGAACTCTGACAGCGGTCCAAGGCCATAAAGCAAGGCGAAAACGGTCAGGTTAGGGCAGTTGGAAACGGATAGCGCGCGCAGAGTTAAGTTCGAAAAATTATGTGGAATAAAAAGAAATCGTGAGAAAGGAAATTAAGTGAAAGTGGGAAAGATTATAAAACGAGAAATTTCTTTTCCAGCGTGGCAGTGATAGAATCACTGGCCACGGCATTTTTTTCTGGATTTCTTACCCGTTCCTCTGTGTCCGCCGCCGGCAAGTTGGGAGTGTTCGCGTGCATGTGGTTGCGTTGGATCCGCTGACGAACCACCAGGCCGAGCCCCTTTTGCCGCTGACGAGGCGGCTGCCCACAGCCACTCGCCGTCGCTGACGAGCCGCCAGCAGGAACCTGTTCTGAGGCCAGCCTGAAGCTGCCGAGACGTCACTTACCAGCCGTCAGTTTAACGGAAATCTGGTGAGTCCGTGCCAAGCAAGGGCCAGCGTGATCCGGCCTTATATTCCCATAATATATCTTTATACATATTTGCCGCCGTCGCGGGCCGCCGATCAAGGAAGCGCACAGCTCGCGCTTCCTCCTACGACAAGGATAGATATTAGTTTTGTATAAATCATTTTTGTGTTATATTACTTGCATGTATTCCTGAGGTGTCACTCGTCCTTCGCGTTTCCGTAGCCTTGTGTCCGAGATTTGTGCAACACAAGTGCTGCAGATAAAGAATCGGGGCAGAAGCTGCATAGCCAGTAAATTTGTGAAGAAAAACGAAAAACGACTACGGGCACCGGGTCGAACCCCGCCCTGGGCCTCCTGAGCTAGCCCGGCGCTGCTCAAGGAAAGGCAGTTCCGTAACAGTACATACATATGTATGCAACTTGTTACCACGAGTGTGATGTTCCAAACAAATGGGCTCGACAAATTGGCAGACCGATAGAGGACTGGTAGGGGAAGTTAATTGTTGAATATATAAATTGTTTATTATTTAATATTAATGTTAAAAATGAATAAAAATATAACTTTTGCTGTATTAATATAATAATAATAATTTATCTTTCAATTTCGGCAACTTTAGTTGGCCCATCCAACTATAAGCGACAACCGATAGTTGGCAACACTGCTTGTCTGTTAGAGTTTAAACTCGATAATACAAATTTTACAGTGTATTTTACAAATAATAACGCATTTATTAAGACAAAGAAATGTGGCCAACCATTTTGGGTTACATGTGTATTTCCCCTTAGGAACGTAAAAGAACAAAGAGTTTAAAAGAAACTTAAAATTAATTTTTTTTATTAAAGATAAAACTGATACAATTAAAACGCATTCTAATATTGTATATTCATTTATATAAATAAATAGTTATGAATAGTTTTTTATTTTAAAAGTTTAATACGAAAACTACAAAAATCGGGTGTACTTTTAATGTATTTTTATTTTTAGTTTTTTCTTGTATATTATGCTGCCATTTAATATGATTTTTTTACAACGCTATATATCGATGGTGGAAAAATAATCGAGGTTTCGCCAACATCCGTAATCGATCATATCGGCAGTACTATCGACACATAATGGTATTCTTGGTGGTTTTTGATGCGGTCACACTGATTATGAAATTGCAGAACAGACGTGTCTGCTTAGTATAAATAATATAATTAACAAACCAAACGCAATATACAAGTGCATTGTAGGTCAAATACATAAAGTATGTGCAATATTTAATAAGTAAAAGGCGACGTGTCGTCGCGCACCGTAGCTGGAGGAGTGTGTGAAGTGAATGTGTTCAGTGTTGCTTAATCTATTTCGTCAGCTGCCCGATTGGTGTGTGTGTGTGCGGTTCGAGTTCGTTAGTTTGTGATATTCGGATTGGCAAGCAAAAAAAAAAAGGCCAATGATATTCTTTTATGCATAAAAATGTAGAAAGACAATAAGCTAACAACCCAGTACTATACAAATAAAAATCTAGTTAAATGCATACAGTTATGCGTGTGTGCGTGCATTGTGTTTTTTTTTTGTCAAGCGCTTTGTCGCTTGCTCTGCCTTGCGCTATCTCGCTCGCACCCATGGGTCGTGACAGAGAGTTCGCGTGCGTTTTGTTTTTGTTTTGTTACCAAAAAACTATAGACAATAACAAAAACAAAAATCTATTGACAAATACATAGACAAAATGCATTTATCCAAAAGCAACAGTTGTAAACTGCAAATTGCGTACGGAAATCCACGAAAATTGGAAAAATCGGGTTTCCAGCCGTATTTGCTTGTCATGTCAGTTTTTAATTTTTTTTCAAACCGTAGTAAACAAAAAATATTACCTGTAAGACGCGTATATAGTAGTGGTGTGTGTGTGTCCATATGTATACATATATATGTAAGGATCTCAAATAAATTCAACATTTTTGTACCAAAGCGAAAACCAACAAAGAGAAAAAGGAGGGGTCATCACAAAGCCAATGGGGACATTTTCTTATTTTGTTTATTTTGTTCTATTCAGTTTCATCTTATTTACGTATTTTGTTTTTATTTAGTTTAGTTGGCGAAAACAGCGGAACAAGCACAGACAAAGCCAATCACGCGCGGACCAGAAAGAGACAGCGAGCCATAAACTCGTCCATACGACCATTTTCGAGGAAAAGGAAAAGGCGCAGCGCAGAAGTAAGCAGCGCAGCTACAGAAGGAAACAAAGCACAACCAAAGAACAACAGTGAAAAAGGGATATATATAGCGACAACGACAACAGGAGCGTCAGCAAGAGCGCGAGATGGATCGCTACGACATGGAAGACGTTGTGGTGGCGCCCCCTGCCGAATGCAGTTCACCACTTAAGGAGTGGCGCCTAAAGCTTCAAGCGGGTACTCTAACACGCAACGATTTCATCGAATTCTTTAAGAAGGAGTCTCCCAAGTTTTTCGACTATCAGAATATGATGAAAACAGGTGAGAACAATAGCTGATGGCGTGTCCATGTTTGTCTGTCCCTCTTTTCCCTATTTATGCCCTTGCAGAGTATTATAATTTCAGTCAGAAGTTTGCAACGCAGTGTCTCCACATGTCCGACCCTATAAAGTATATATATTCTTGATTAGGATCAACATCCGAGTCGATCTAGTCATGTCCGTCTGTTCATTTCTACGCAAACTAGTTCTTCAGTTTTAAAGCTATCTGAATGAATGAACGAGCCGGATCATATATGTATGTACATATGTATATCATATAGCTGCCATAGGAACACTCGGAAAATTTTTAGAAAAAAAAATTTAGCTTTGTCAGTTTTCAACATATTTTCATCAAAGTTGAGATTTAACCGTTTTATGTTATTCCTGAATTTGGGTTTTAATTTCATGAAAATCGGTTCACTATATCCTATAGCTTCCATAGGAACAATCAGGAAAAAAAAAGCATTACTTAGCCGATTTTCAAACCATTTCATCAAATTTGAGATTTGGCATTACATTGTGACCAGAAAGATTCTGGAGTTTGTCATTTAACCTACTTTTTGTTATGTTGGTAGTACCAAAGACATATCAATATATAAGATTCGTAACGCCATACGATTTTTCGTGCTGGCTTTTGAACTGGCTTCAGGCACCCTAGAGCAAGGGTCGGCACGTCCCAAACCACTATGGGGTTTTTGACCTGTTTTGTGGCATTAAGTCATTTTTTAAAAGTTAGTTAAATTTAAAAAAATTAGTGAGAATGTATTAACAGAACATTAAACTGTTATGCCTCATACTCAAAATGTTAATATTTAACAGCAGCTGGTAGCATAACAGCTGTAAAGTCAGCTGTTGCATCCCGAGGCGTGAGCGTTAAGTTTGCAATTTAAACAACGTGTTCTTTTAAAATAAATAACTTACGTAAAACACATTTTGAAAGTAAATAATGGACACTGATTTCCAAGGTTTGTACTATATGTTAGAAGTATTAATTGTTCAAATTTTGCGTGTCTATACTAACATTTTGTCATTTTAAAAATGCACCTTAAGATGAATTTTAAGAAACAAATTTCAACTTTGGGTAGAGTTTTGAAATAGAAGTATTCCTTGGTTTTCAATGAGTCCAAGTGTATGTTGTAGCGTTGTCAATTCTGAGTAATAGGCTGTTTGTCTTATTGTGCACTTTTCCGCACTTTTGGTGCAATTTTAATTTTTCTTAGATAACCTCACTGTTTTCAACGCCGATTTGGTTGCTGTTCGGAGTAGCAAAAATGGCCGGCTTGAGCAAAAAAGGCTGTAACATGTTTTTTTCGAAATAGAAAACGAAATAAATGAATAATTAAACTAATACTTAAAATAAAATATTAGTTTTAACCCTTTGAGTATGACGGAATTTGTTCTTTTTTGATTTAGCTGCACTTATGGAAAATCACTGCAATTCAGCATTTTAGTCTGATAGTTCCTAGGGAAAACGTTATCCGATTTAGTTCAAAATTGCTATATCGCAATAAAAGAGCAACAAATTTCAGCTCCTAAATTTTCATTAATTTATCTTTAGGTTTACCCGATCGTTCCTATGGGAGCTATAGGATATAGTTTCCTGATCCTAACGATTTTCATACCATATGTGCGTAGGGACAAATAATAACGATTTGTAAAGTTTCAAGTCGATATCTCTAAAACTGACCGAGTTATTAATTAATGCCACAAAAACAGGTCAAAAACCCATGGGTCAGGAAGAGCCGCTGCCGTCAGCGCTGCCAGAACACAGACAGTATGAAGCCAGCTGCTCAAAGCATAAGTGCTGTCAGATTACAATGCTCTGGCTAAATCTAGCCACTTTTAGCGGAAAATAGTTATTTTTATAGTAATAGCTATTGATTTTGCATAAAAAACTAAATGTTAGCTATATTGTTATAAAGTTATGTTATCATATTTTGACAACGAAGTCGTTTACTCACTCTCATATTCAATTTTGAATTCGATTTTTACGCTCTCAACTTTATGAGAGCGAAGATTGAGCGATTGTCGTTGCCATCAAAAAAGTAGCGTCATATAGCAAAACGAATGTATGAACGTTCCTCATTTTAATGATTGAAATGTCTTTGGTAGTACTGTATATTAGGACAAAGCCAAAAATTAGCACATTCTGTCAGACAGTTTATTTTCAGCAGCTGTTAAAATTAGTTGACCTCAGTAGTGTTCTGCGATTTTTGCGATAGGAAAAAATACTGATCACGAAATTATTTGCGTTTTCCACAAAATTTCGTGTACGGAACGTGCCGAATTTTATAAATTCTTTCAATCTATTCTTTTGGATATACAAGTCTAGGCCTGGTATAAAGCCTTTAATGGTAGGACACGATATCGTTCTCTTTTTGTAAACTACCATCGTTACGAACGATTTTAAGGTCAAAAATTCGTTCAATACCATGGATGAACCACCGTATTCAGCTGCTCATGCAACTTTTTTCTGTTTTACAACTCAAGTTAACGCTCAATTGGAACCGTCTCGACAAGATTGAGTACGTAAAAAGAGAAGGAAAAAAAGCAGAGGCAACTAATGTCGATCCCTATAAATCATGTTTTGATGATTGGGAAAATAATAGGCTCCTTTAAATATTTTTAATATTATTCACAAATTTGAAGTAAAGAAAATGCAAAGTAAAGGCTTTTTTAAACATCAAATCTGATATTAATTGCACATATTTACCTATTTATAAAGTATATATGTACATATTCTCGATCAGCATCAACAGCCCAGTCAATCTAGCCATTAAAACGCGCGTTCCAAAATTATATAAAAGAATGAGAATAAAAAATTAAAAACGGAGAAAAATTTACATGTAATGCAAATGTCTTCAATTTTAAGAGCAAAGTCGATAGCTCATTGGGTTAAGCTGCACGTGTTTTGCGTGTAAGCAAATGACCTGGGTTCGATAGTATAGTACTTTGTTTAAATTGTTTTTATTTTTTATTATTAAATACTGTAATTATTTTGATTTACAGGAAAACATAAAAAAAAATTGATTAAAGTATAAACAAAAAATTTTTACTTGTTGCAGACGGTATTCGAACTCGTGACAACAAAATGTTTGTTAAGAAAATTCATTTCGAGTAGACTGCAGCTTAGACAGCTACACCACTAACCAAATTCAAATCGATATTCTTAATTTCATAATAGTGTGAGCATAACTAAAATGTATAATGAACGTTTTGATTTATTTGGAGCCCTCTGCTTCTTGTACACATAATGTGTATAACGTAAAAAGCCTATATCTCCGCTATTTATGGCACGATCGCAATGAAATTTGGGCAATCTGTGTATTTTAATAAAATACATAAAGCTTATGAATATGGTTTACATAACTTTATAAATTTTTGAGATATATGTTTTTTTTCAAATAGCTCCACCATAAAGGGGAGCAGCAAAAATTTAAAACAAACTTGATCTGCGTGCAGATATAAGAAGTCTTAGTCCCAAGTTTCGTGTCTCTAGCTCTTATAGTCTCTGAGATCTAGGCGTTCATACAGACAGACAGACGGACGGACGGACAGACGGACAAAATTAAAATTAAAATTTAATATTTAAAAAAAAAAGAATTCATTTGTGCAAAATTTCAGGTCGATCGGTCCAGTAGATTTTCCGTAATCGTGTACACCAATTTGCAAAATGTAATTTTTCAGGAAAGCGCTTCAAAGTTTTTTGCCCATGCAGTGCACGCTAAGCGACCTCCATTCAATGAACTATAACTTTCTTAATTTGTATATGAAGGAAAATAAATTGAAAACCCATAACTTTTCAGTTTTTCAACACATTTTCATCAAATTAAGATATTTTGTTTAATTTTATGAAAATCTGAATCTATAGCTGCAATAGATTCCTATCGAAAAACATTTTTAGAAAAAAAAATTATAACTTGGCCAGTTATCAACAAATACCATATTTTTATCTAATTTGAAACATGGCCATTTTCTATTATTTAAGAATTTCGATTTTAATTTTATTAAAATCAGACGACTATATCATATAGTTGCCATAGGAACAATTAGGAAAATAGTAGAAAAACCATAACTTTGCTGTTTTCAACATATTTCTATTAAATATTTTATTATTTCAAAACTTTGTTTTTTTATAGTTAAATTTTAATCTGTATATAAACTTCGTTGAACCAAAGTTAGATTTCTTTCTTGTTAAACTTGAAAACAATCAATAATAATAAACAAACAACTTAAACAATAAAATTTTATATACTTTTTCGTAATCGTAATTTGTTGCATTAAAATAAATGTAAACTAGCTCAAACGAAGAATTTTGAGGTCTCCAATTTACAATACAATGTTCCTTGATCTGTGGCAGAAAGAAATTTTTCCTTGCAGTCGGGGTAGAAAACTGTCCTTTTCTTTGAGCAACAAGGCATCGACACTTTAAGCTTGTATTAATGCGTTATTAATTATGTAGAATAAATTTCAGGACCACTTGTAACGCCGCACAGTGGCGCCATTCGAACATGTAGCGTTGCGAAAATCAAAAAAGTCATAGTCGCAAAAACGATTTAAACTATACCTAATAGACAGAAAATTTCACAATTCCAAATCCGTTGAGAAAACAAAAACAACCCCGTTTTTGTAGAAGTTATGAGCATTGGAAAAATATTTCCGTTTTTGCGACACACAAAACAAAAAAAAAATTTTGTTGACTTTCAGGTAATATTACACAAAAACTAGACAACCAATCGGACTGATTTTGGTTTTAAATTATATATATATTATAATTAAACCAAAAAAAAACGACAGTTTGGGTTTGGCTTGTACAGGTAAATCGTTAGCTGCCAGATGTCCATTTTAAACACCTTTTTTGGCCTAAAGTAGTCTAGAACTTTTGAAGCACTATAGAGCACTCAACTACACTATATAGGTCAGTTCCGTGTATTTTTCCTGAACCAGAATCCGTTTAGAAAGTCTGCGTTGAGCTGCGACTCCACCTTTGGCAGCGATTTTAGTGAAACAACTCAGGGTCAAAAAACTCGAAATATGGGTGAAAACGCTTCAGGGGTCTTTTGCTTTGATACCCGATAAATGGGCGAATGGGTGGGCGTGGCACATTGTCTACTAGATATATAAATTTTACAACAATTCACTGTCAAATACCGTTTAATTTATTCGATTATCTTATGAGAGAAAAGCGCTACTGTGCGCCGTTGTTATGGGAGCCTTTCCATCTAAATATAAACTATGTATGTCGGATTAGCTGCGTTATTCACTTGTCGTCAAATACTTTAAATATTGTAGTGGGGTCACCTACATTTAATATGTGATAATATGTATGAATGGAACGGAAATATAAGTCACTGCAAATAATAATTACTTGCTTGTAAGTTTTTTTGGCTTATGGAAGCAATAGTGATGGTTGCCGTGCAGTGGTTCTTTTCAAAAATTGACCGTAATGTTTCATTAAATAGTTTTGCCTTCTTCAACTTCTTAAAAGTATATGGTATATTTCTATCAAACTGTGATGTTTTTTGAAATTTAACGGATTTATGGAACTGTAGTAGACACAGCGAAGGGGGAAACGGTCGAGAACAGTCTGTTTTTTTTTAAATTTGCCATTCTTTTTCGCACCCCTTTCGGGAAATACTAAACACACTTTTCTAGTATATTGTTTTCATGTCTGGATACCGACCTTTAAAACGCCCGCTCACGAACAACCGTTCTCAACTATTTGCCTCTCGCTCTCCCCCACTGCTTAAATACGGTTTTTTACTGTCTGGATACTATGCTAATAGAAAAACTTCTCTAAAATTATTGTTATTAAAACAGTTGCATTAAAATATGGTCCAATTGATAAAAATTGATAGCATTTATCATATTCTAAAGCAAATTTATAATATATTCGCGCAATCGTAATTTTTCATTATTTTGATGAAAAACTTCAAAAATAAGGCCATATTTTATTTTTGTTTTCTAACATCACTAGAAGAATACAAATATTTAAAATAAAATGCATATATGATCTTTCAATGTATTTAAATGTATTTAGGCCACAGTCCGGTGGAAAAAAAAATAACGCGTGCGACAGAGATTAAATTTCAATTTAAAAAACAACTACTTTTAAGTCAAATAAAGTACATTATTAATAAGGGGTTATGCGGGCATTTTGGTTAATAAAAATCGGCCATTTTTGGAATTTTTATCTCAGCTTTGCGATATTGCATATTATCGCAGTAAAGTTTATCTGAACAGTTAAAGTTTCTAGAATTTTTAAATGTATGCCCATTGCAGCTGTTTTTGTAACCCACTGTTTTGAAAAGGCCTTGCTGTGTCAAAAAATTCTCGAAAACGAATAGTCGAAAATAAAAAAAACCAAATGGACTCCATTAAAAGAAAGATGGCTCCTTTCCCCAACGTGTTTTGTTTTAAAAAATAAATTTGTTCCGGATTTGAGAATGTTTTTCCTAAAAAAACGTGTTTTTTTGCGCCGAAAATCGGACTTTAACAAGAAAGGAAGCTAACATCGGCTCACCGAAGTTTATATACCCTTGCAGAATTTGGTTGAAATGTCTTGAAAACTGACATAGTTATAATTTATTTTCGAAAAATTTTCCGACTCTTCCTACGGCAGCTATATGATATAGTCGTCCGATCCGGCTCGTTCCGACATATGTAGGAGTGCGAGTATATAGAAGACTAACTTAAAAATTTTATTCAGATAGCCCTAAAACTGAGGGACTAGTTCGCGTATGAACGGACAGACTGATAGACGGACGGACAGACGGACATGGCTAGATCGACTTGGCTGTTGATCATGATCAAGAATGTATATACTTTTTAGGGTCAGAGATGTCTTCTTCACTGCGTTGCAAACTTCTGACTGAAATTATAATACCCTGCAAGGGTATAAAAAGGTTGTGTATCGATCTTCATTTTGATATACACGTTTCCAATAATACAAGCTGTAAATGCTCCAAAACCTGCGGTAGACTCGTCAGTTGTTTAATATAACACTATTTTAGTTGTCCTCAGTTTTTAGTTTTATATAACCAATTAAAAAAATATGTATTTTATTTTAATCAATACTAAAAGATTTACACACCTTACCAAAGTTAATAATTTCCGCAAGGTACATTATATATTTAAAGTGAACGAAGCAGCTGGTGAATGTTCTATGTACTTAAATAAATTAATAATACTTAATTATAATTTTTATTTCAGATACAAATGCGCTAACTCGTAAGTATAAAATGAGAATCACTGTCATGGGATGACAGATTGGTAAAAGAGAAGACTCCAAGAGTCCGTTCATTGGACGGCATTCCCAGTCATAAATCATCTACCATCATCATCACCTATCTAACACCCGTCCGACTACTCCCACATTAACCATAACCTAACCCATTAACAAATAAAGAAGTGAATCCTCTTGCTGTGGGCCGTCGAAGGCTTGAGTGTTTTTTCCACGACGACAATGATCCAGGCTGGAGTGTTGCCATCCTCAGGACGATCGGCCTGATGGGCGGTCAGCTATTCCGTGGTTCCAGTAAGTCTGGATAGATAATTGCAGCGACCACAATTTCAATTCCCCCAGTAGAGAACGTTTGGTTGAAGTCTAAGCCACATAATATTCAAACAAAAATTGAATTTAACTGACTAGCCTCTCTTTCAGTCAAATGCATGTTTAAGGAGGCACTAGCCAAGGAGGAGATAATCGATGTGGTCGTGGAGTTCATAATGGGTGACAATCCCGTCTCTGCTCTGGAGAAGCTCCGACTAGAGGGAAACACGGCCACTGTCTGTGGCAAGGTCTTCAAAAACGGAGAACCCACTTACAGTTGCCGTGAGTGCGGCGTCGACCCCACCTGCGTGCTTTGCGTCAACTGCTTTAAGCGGTCGGCGCACCGCTTCCACAAATACAAGATGTCCACTTCTGGCGGCGGTGGCTGCTGTGACTGTGGCGACGACGAAGCCTGGAAGAAGGATCACTACTGTCAGCTGCATCTGGTTAGTATATCATTGAACCGTGAAAAATAGCTTTCTTTGACCTGTTAATCAGATTGAAATTTTAAGATCGAGCTTTTATTATAATCATTTTAAAAGTATTTAGCTGTATTTTGCGAAAAGAACGAAGTTTCTAGCACATCTTGCCACCGAGTTATATTACTGTAAAGTTGGGCAAAAACAGCGTTTTTAGCAACTTTAAACGCGTTTTTCACATGGTACACAAAAAAAAAAGTATAATCGTTCAAAAATACACAAAAATAGTAAATCACACAAATTATTTTCACAAAAAGAGTTTATTAAAGTATAACCTAAAACTTACAAAATCCATTTTAAAATATTTATAAAATCTCTAGCAAACGTGTGACCACATTGAAATGCAATTTTTTTGTGACGAAAAGCAAACATAACTCCGCTGCGCTGCAAAAATTAACAGTTGGTCTCTCCTTGCATTTTTTTTAAAATGATATGGGCTTTTTACTTTATACGTATTATGTATATAAGAGGCAGCCCAGGCAGAGGGCTCCAAATAAATCAAAACGTTCACTATACATACATCTTAGTTATGTTCATATTTGATATTTAGATTGCTTATTTCAAATTGGTTAGTGGCGCAGCTGACTAAGCTGCAGCCTACCCGAAATGGTTTTTATTTCACTAGTTCGATTCCCGTCCGCGACAAGTCAAAATTATTTTTATATTTTTAGAAAATTATTATTATTTTTTAAAATTTTTCCCTGTAAATCAAAATAATAAGATTTTTTAATACTAAGAAATAAAAAAATGCAAGCAAAGAATTACTTAATTTTATAATACCCTTGCTGGGTATTATAATTTCAGTCAGAAGTTTGCATCGCAGTGAAGAAGACATCTCCGACCCTATAAAGTATATATATTTTTTTGATCAGGGTCAACAGTCGAGTCGATCTAGCCATCGATCTGTCCGTCCGTCCGTCTGTCCGATTATACGCGAACTAGTCCCTCAGTTTTAAAGCTATCTGAATGAAACTTAGTTAGCCTTCTATATACTTTCACTCCTACATATGTCGGAACGGGCCGGATCGGACGACTATATCATATAGCTGCCATAGGAACGATCGGAAAATATTTCGAAAAAAAAAGAAATTATAACTATGTCAGTTTCCAAGATATTTTCACCAAACTTGATACTTGACATTCTGATATTATTTCAGAATTTCGGTTTTAATTTCATAAGGATCGGACAACTATATCCTATAGCTTCCATAGGAACAATCAGGAAAATAAAAAAACCATAACTTAGCCGTTTTTCAAACCATTTTCATCAAATTTGAGATTTGGCAACTAATTATTATTCCAGAATTTCCGTTTTAATTTTTTATTTAATTTCTGCAAGGGTATACAAACTTCGGTGAGCCGAAGTTAGCTTCCTTTCTTGTTTTTCTTTCATATAATTTGTAATGGTACAGGGTATTCCACTGTCGGGACACCCGACTTTATGTCCACCTGTTATGGAGTGGAAGAGTTGGTGAAAGAGGGGGGAGTGGAGTTTTTGTTGTAGTGGGAAAGGGTAAGGTTTGTGGTTTTGAGAATAGTTTCATGTCTTTGTTTTTTCGCCGAGAAGTTTTTGGTTGGCAATACGGGAGGGATAGGGTTTTGCAGGAGTTTATTATGTTGTCAATTGTGCTGCATTTTTGTGGGTTTGGCCAGATTGCCTATCGGGGAGCCGTGGGAGAATAATAATTTGGTAGAAAGTTTTGGCTCTTAGGAACTTCAAGATTAGAATGGATTTGACAATTTGGATAAGGGATGTTGTGTTACTGCTGTATTTTTATACCCTGTACCAAAGGTACACAGGTATTATAGTTTTGTGCGAGTGCGATATTCTGTAACAGGCAGAAGGAGGCGTGGCAGACCCCCAAAAGTTACCTAAATATTGATCAGGACCACTAAAGGAGTCGATATAGCCATGTCCGTCTGTCCGTCCGTCCGTCTGTCTGTCTGTCTGTCTGTATGAAGGCCTAGATTTCAGAGACTATAAGAGCTAGAGACACGAAATTGGGACTAAGACTTCTTATATCTACACGCAGATCAATTTTGTTTTAAATTTTTGCTACTCCCCTTTTTGGTGGAGCTATTTGAAAAAAAAAACCATATATCTTCCAAATTTATAATGTTATGTAAACCATATTCAAAATCTTTATGTATTTTATCAAAATACACAGATTGCCTAAATTTCATTGCGATCGTGCCATAAATAACGGAGATATAGGCTTTTTCTTTATAAACATTATGTGTACAAGAGGCAGCCCAGGCAGAGGGCTCCAAATAAAACAAAACGTTTATTATACATTTTAGTTACCTTCATATTATTATGAAATTAAGAATATCAACTTCAAATTGGTTAGTGGTGCAGCTGTCTAAGCTGCAGTGTACCCGAAATGGTTTTTCTTAGCAAAGATTAATTGCCACGAGTTCGAATACCGTCTGCGACGAGTAAAATTTTGTTTTTTTTTTTACTTTTAGCAAATTATTATTATTTTTTCCCTGTAAATCAAAGTAATTGCAGTATTTAATGCTAAGAAATAAAAAAGTTTTCTTATGCCTTGCAGGAATCGAACCCAGATCATTTGCTTACACACACAAAACACATGTGCAGCTTTACCCACTGAGCTGTCGACTTTGCTCTTAAAATTGAAAACATTTGCATTATATGTAAAATTTTCTCAGTTTTTAATGTTTTATTCTCCTTTTATATAATTTTGGCAAGCGCGTTGTAATTGTACAGGGTATTCTACTGTCGGGACACCCGACTGTATGTCCATCTTGTTAAAACTACAAATGTTTCTTAATAAATAAATACAAATAAAATTGTTGAAATATTGTGTTAATTTATGGTTTTTAAATTACATTATCCGTTTCGTCACAAAATTTTTTTTAAAACGGCCAGTTTGGCACCAAATTAATTGTTTTTGTTCTTATTAAGAACGTGCCATTGCGGAGAGATTTACATTGTTCGATTTCACCGTCTCAGGCAAAGTCGATTTGTATTTTTACGAGAACTGGGTTGATATTGTTTAGGTTGTGACCGGGGTCAGTTCTGGTGATGACGAGGTATTTGGGGCCGGGGGATCTCAGGAGATTGTAATGACTCTTGGAGGGTCATGATCACCACGTCGCTGTGTTGTACCGTTGGTTTGGTTGATCTTTAGTTTGCTATGCACTGGAACTGATAACTAGGGAGAGCGTTTGTAGTTGTTGGTAGTTTATGTTTGTTTGTGAATTTGTTTTGGTTTCGGAGTAATAGCCAGGAAAGGCACGTCTGATTTCAATAAGAGTTAGATTGTGACTGATATATAAAATATATTTAATGATGTCACATGCTTTTTAAGCCAGTTTTTTGAACAGTAGAAAATATTCAACGATTTCAAAACTGTTTGAAATTATAAAAAGAAGAAACTGTAAAAACTTGAGCATCCCAGTATGAAAGGGGAAAACAGGTAAATTTCAGCAGAGAATCTAATAATAATAAACAAAACATATGTTTTATAGGCCAATCGAAAGAATCCGCTAGAGAGCAAGATCATTACTGAACCGGTTCTTGAACGGGCCGTAATCTGTTTTGGTGCGATCCTCTCGTTCTGCGTTAACTACTTGGAAATCGAACCAAACGCAAGTCTGCAGTGTTTGGACGGCGATGGAGCACAATTCTGCACGGTCCTATACAATGACGAATCGCATACCTTCGACCAGGTGATACAAACGCTGACCAAGATTGCCAAATGCGGACACAAGGATGCCATGGAAATTGTGGCGGCAATCGATCGCGAGGGAAGAGCGGTGGTCAAGTGCGATACCTTTAAGGTAAGGCAACTATTGACCAGCCCCTTAGGCATCGGATATTAATACTTTTGAATATTTTTGTAGGAGTGCAACGACTTGAAGACGGCAATCGAGAACCAGATGATACCGTCAAACAACTTGCTGTCCAATCAGCGTAACAGCCAGTCGCTTCGGACTTCAGTGCTGCACACCAGAGCGGTGGCCTGCCAGCAGTTTGCTCTGCAGTTGCTTGGCTGGTTTCAAGAGTTTCTCGTGTGCCACTATCTTTTCCGGAAGACGTTTGCCGGACTGGTGCAGCGCAAGCAGGAGGCTTTCTGCATCCGACATATCCTTGAATACGATGTTAAGCTGTGGAAGACGGCGCGCACCTGTTGGCACCGCCTCCTTATCTCCGGCATGCTAATGGAGTACGATAACAAGATGGTGCTAGCCCAGGAATTCTCGCGCCGCTATGCCACCATTGTGGAAGACTTCATCAGCGACGACCACGATCACGCCTTCTCGATCGTCTCCCTCAGCGTGCAGCTGTTTACAGTGCCCAGCATCGCCCATCATCTAATCGCACAGGAGGGCATATTCGACAAACTGCTGCACACATTCTATCACGTGGCCATTGAGAAGTTTATCCAGAATCGGACACTGCACTTTAGCAAGGACACGGCCAGCCTCACCTTCTTCAAACGTGCCAATTATATCCTATACGATCTTCGGTATCTTCTTAGTCTCAAGCCGGAGGTTCTCAGCAATGATCTTAGGAACGGCTTCCTCGAAGGTAAGGTCTACCTATATTAGCTCATCCATAACACTAACGTTGTATTTATCTTCTATCCTCTTCTCACAACAAACAGGTTGTCGTGCTCTGATGCGCGTTCTAAACGTAATGCAGGGAATGGAGTCAATCACAAGGCAAACAGGTCAACATATGGACTACGAGCCGGAATGGGAGTGCGCCTTCAACCTGCACATTAAACTAGCTACGACGATTTCTCAGGTCATCGAGTGGGCGGCCAGTGATGTTAAGTTGCTGCGTAAGCTCTATAAGATGACAGTGCGGGCCCTGGTGGGCAACAGTTTCATCGTAGGAGGTGAAAAAACAGAGGCGAAGTGCGTGGCCGGCCATGTGGCCAACTGCCTTATGTACGATGTCTCGTCGAAGCCGGTTTCTATTCACTTGCCTTTATCTCGGTTTTATTCTGGGATCTACCTGCATTTGGGTGCCCACGATATGACCTATGACGGCCTGCAGGCAGAAACTGAGGGGCTAAACATTAAGCTCACTCCGAGGGAGATAATCGAACCGGTTTTGTGCACTCACGCCATGATTGCACAAGTGGGCGCGGGCATGTGGCGTCGCAATGGATACTCGTTACTCCATCAACTTTACTTCTACCGTAACGTGCGCTGTAGGGTGGAAATGCTAGATAGGGATATTGTTTGCCTGCAGATTGGCGCCTCGCTCATGGAAAGCAACGAGTTCCTGATCCATGTGCTAAACAAGTTCAATCTGATCAATTGGGCGCAGGCGAACTACGAGACGATGCTCGCGGAAGCGACCGAGGACGAGGAGTTTATGCGACAGTTGTCTATGATTGACGAGTTCCTGGAACTACTTATTGTTATCATCGGCGAACGCTGGATGCCAGGGGTATCGCTTGTTACTGAGGAGGATCGCCTGCGCAAAGAGATCATCCAGCTGCTGTGCACCAAATCCTACTCCCATTCGGAACTAAGCCGTGCTCTGCCGGACGGTAACAGTGGAAATAGTGACAATATCTTTGAGGATGTGATAAACACGGTGGCATCCTTCAAAAAACCAGTGGGCGCCGATGGCAAGGGAGTGTACGAGCTGAAGGAGCATCTGTTTGAAGAGTTCAATGTTTATTTCTACCACTATACCAAGGAAGACAAGTCAAAGGCCGAGGAACTGCAACGGGAGCGCCGCAAGTCCAAAAAACAGCTTGTCTGCTGTCCGCCACCGATGCTGCCCCAGCTATCGCCAGCTTTCAAGTAAGTGTCCTTAAAGAAAATGTCTTTTTCGTATAGGTACTACTCTTAATTATTACCCTCCCCAGATCCATGGCAAACATTCTGCAATGCAATGTGTTTCTTAGCATATGCACCATAATAATGGATCGTGCTTTGGATGTTCACAGCCGTTCCTTCACGGAATCCCATCTTCAGAAGGTAGACTTATCAGTTGTTTTTTAGGTTCATTATCTTTAGTGCTTTCTTTCTCGCGTAATGCCTTTCAGATTCTTCACCTCCTAGGCTTTGCCATACAAGAGGAGCTAAGCGAGCACTATCCTTTCCTGAGTTTTTACGAACGTTCTGAGAAATATGGAATTTTAGAGAAGTTGGATGAGCTCGCCCGCTGCCCAAGGGTAAGTAGGACAGCGGCATAAGTAAGTAAATTACCGACATTGTTTTCATGACTTTCGTCGTAGTTGGAGGCCCATCGTGATTTTGTTCTGTGGACCATCAAGCGGTACAAAGAGCTGCAAGCCAAGCAGGCTCCCAACGCCAGTGAAGCCGGGCCTAGTGGTTCAAAACAGTCCGGAGGGGATGAGCAACCGTTAAGCTCAGAGGAACAGGCGCGTCAGGAGAAGGAGGCTCGCGCTCGTTTAGCTGCCGAACGACGAGCAAAGATCATGGCCCAGATGAAGAATGCTCAGAAGTCTTTCATAAAAAAAAATGCTGAAATGTTCGCCGCCACAGGTGACAAGGAATCGGGACAGGACCAGGATCAGGATCTAGATGCAGGAACCACTGGGGCCATGGAGTGGGAGGATATTTCAACCGACGAGGAGGAACAGGGCGCCGTGGCCCTAAAGCCGAACGTGTCCTGCTTGGGACCAGACCGCAGGAGTTATCAAGTCAGTGATACCGCATTCAAGTGCATCCTGTGCTTTGAGAACTGTGCCATCACCCGCAGTGGTCCTCCCCTGGTTAGCTTCGCGTTCGTCCAGACGTCTCGGGTGATTTTTACCACTTCGAATCAGCATCAAGGCCGCAGTGCGCTGCACATGAGCTGCTGCGGCCACGTGATGCACTACAGCTGCTGGCAAGAGTACTACAGCAACGAGGCGGTCAAGGAGCTGCGCCGTCCGCAGCGCAATCGCGTGGCCCTTGGACTGACAGACAACGCAGAGTTTCACTGTCCGTATTGCAGGACCCTAAGCAACACTGTGCTTCCAGTCAGCGAGCCTTTGCCTGCTTTCTCACCAGTTGTGTCAACATCAGAGGGCTCTCTGCCATTGGACAGCTTCGTGGAGATCATGCGCACGCTGGCTGGCGAACTGGCTGGGGCCAACGCCTACATGTGGCAGCTGCCAAGCGTGGCTACCATTCTACGCAAATCCGACGTGGTCGGAGACATGACCCAGTTCGAGCATAGTGTTCAGTTGATCCAGGATCCTCCTCAGCTCTCTGACAACTATACCGACGTGATGACCTCCTTCAGAAAGGCCCTACGTAATGCCATGCAGAGTCAGCTGCATAACCACAAGACTCCCGCACCTGCCTCAACGAATTTTGAAAGCCTGGAGGCCGACGCCATCGGGTTGGAAGTTGTCGCCCAGCTATGGGACACGTGCAGCTACACGCTACAGGCGCTGGAGATCTACCTATTCGAGATTCAAAAGCCGCTGAAAGCCGAGCTGCCCATGCGCCATCAGAGCTGTGCCACCAATTTGGTAAGAGCCTGTGCGCTCTCAACTGTTGCCAGCTCAGGTGATTCGCATCGTCAGGTGCCGCGTATCCAGGCGGAGTGGGCAGCCCATCTACTGGACACTGTCTTTAACCAAAAGGGCTGCAGTGTGCTGGAGTGGGACTGCTTTCGCACGCTTGTCCAGTTTCAGTTCGGCGTGCTGAACCTCATGATCACCGAGAAAGGTGAGTATTGAGTATTTTTTTAATACAATATATAAATATATATTTTGTGAACATTTTGCAGAGTCTCAAACCATCATACCCAGCGGCAGCATGTTCGACTTCTACATCCTGCAGACCATGTTTCTCGCCAATCTGACTAAGGCGGTTATCTGCTTCGATGTTGAGAAGGAGCAGGCTAAGCGGGCGGACGAGGCGCCACATTTAGAGCTCTCGCAACTAGCCTACGTTGAGCTGTTACCATTTAAGATTCAGGAGAACATGGTGGCATTCTATCGCTGCTATAATATACCAGCCAGAGTGCTTCAGCGCAAAATGCAACTGCAACTGGACGATAAGCGCAACCAGGAAGAAAAAGAGGAATCACAGTCTCAGGAAAAGGCGCAGACGGCGGTAATCCCCTGCGATCAGCTTATTTTAGCCTTGCTCCTTGAATATGTGCAACGTCAGATGGGCTCCTTTCTGCGGTGCTCCAGCCTGTTCTATCGCTGCCTTACCGATGTGGACTATCCGGATACTTTCCCCACGGATCAGGCGGATCGCTTTGAGTTGATGTGCCAGTACCTGGGCCTGGAGTCGCAACTGGGCGTGTATTTTGACATGGAGACGGTGTATGCCACGATGATGCACTCGTTTGCCTCGCACCCGGACATTGGCAGGGAGGTGGAACACCGCTGTCAACCCGAGAGTGGCCCTGCCTTGGAAATAGTTCCGTGTCTGCGTCCGCTGCCGCGATTGAAGCCACTGTTTGACGACTACAGCGATCTGATCAACAGCGTGTCGGATATATTCTGTCCCAACAATGAGCGCGAAGAGATGAAGACGCCTACCATGTGTCTAATTTGCGGCGCCATCCTGTGCGGCCAGTCGTACTGTTGCCAGCCGGAGCTGGGCATGATGACAGTGGGTGCGTGCACTCATCACGCCCACGACTGTGGCGCCGAGGTGGGTATATTTTTACGCATCCGCGACTGCCAGGTTGTGTACCTCGGCCGCGGTAAGGGATGCTATGTGCAGCCGCCGTATTTGGACGAGTACGGAGAGACGGATCAGGGTCTACGTCGCGGTAATCCGCTGAGACTCTGCCAGGCGGCATATAGCAGGATCTTCCTGCAATGGCTAAGCCATGGCCTGCATGAAGAGATCGCTCGACTAAATGACAACACCAATGTGCCCGTGACCCAGTGGCATCACATGTAGTCAGAACCATACCGAGCATCAGCAACGGCATCAATGGCAATGGATAGGAGCACCAGGCAGCGAAAAGGCAATGGCGGCAGTCAATGTGATTATTACATACTAACATTAGGAGAGCCTATTTATATGTCTAAGCATTTTACCAATTGTCCCTTTCGGAACAACCACTCATCAACCCACCAGTACCTCCATCCCACACCCAGTCGCACATACACACTCCCCAACACAATTCTCAGTCCCCAGATCCCAAATCGAATGATGTATAATTATTATATTCGGTTTATTTAATATTATTAATTCATTAAATCAATAATATCATTTATTTGAGCTAATGTTAGAGAACTTGTTGATAGTTTGAGCGGCCGAGGGCCCTCCTCTAGTTATATATCTAGATATATAATAAACATGCTACGTACATATATACATATGTACAGCGACTAGGCTAGATTTTGCCAGCACTTCGAGTGTCGCAGCATCAAAAGAAATACAAAAAAAAAAACAAGAAAAATCAAAACATTTTATTTCTTTTTCTCTATCTATCTGCATCTACCTTAATCTCTCTTTCTCCTTCTCGTCTCTTTTTACCCTTTGTCATTATTCTCCGTTCTACCTTTTCGATGTACATATATGTATAGAGAACTTTTAGTTAAGATCCAAATCCGATCGCTGTTTGTTTTTATGCATTTGTTGATTTATATATTTTGTTAGTGTACAAAAATAGATACGAAATAAGTGTATGTCAAAGTACATACATATGTTAACTATCTCTTCCCCAAAAAGGGTTAGAATTTTAGTGAGCCCCAGCTCGACTATCCCTAATCTCACAATATCATGCACCAACTCTCGAACTCAACACATCTATAAATCCCTTACCTGAACTCACGCTATATATGAAAATATATCATTCATCTCGCTCTGATCGAAGGCCATGGAGGGTGGAAATACACTAAATTTAGTAAAATCATGCTTACTTTATACTTAACACCTTAACACCTATAAAACTATAAATTTGCATAATTATGAGCGTATAATCCTTGATGCAACATACGCATATTTCTTTTTATGTATTGTACAACAAAACAAAATTGACTGTGTGCAGTCAAGCAAGATACGATTGTTCTCGAAACAGGCAGGCAAAATGGAAATGAAGGGGCAACATCGTAGAGAAATAAGAGACAAAACGGAAATAAACTGAGAGTTTGCAAAATTTTAGTGATATCTAAAATTTTCGTGTTTTACTGTACGGGGGATAGAATGCTGGCAATGATATTTATTAAATATGGCCAAAAGTGGGCTACGATCACCAGAACATCATAATCACATTCATGGTTTATTGGTTTGTTCTGCTCATGAAACATTACGCCATCCTAAAAATAATTGGACAATAACTATAAGTATTCCTCGTTTTGAGACAAAAAGGAGGCGTCTGTTCGTAACAAACTTTTAAATAAACTTAACAACGTAAAAAAAAGCCTAAATTGTTTTAATTTAAGGAGTATACATTAATACAAAAATTTCCATCAGTTAAGGGTTTTTTGACGAATTGAATGCTGCATTCATCTTATTAAATAAATACAAAATTATTTTAAAATAAATAAATAAATTACTTTTATTATTTTGTATTTTTTTCCTTATTTTTATTTTTTGTAATATCCATTGATGTATGAACATAGATAGATAGATCATAAGCTGACTTTCAAATATATGTATGTAAATCTGTGGCCTCTGAGTGCTCATTTCCACTAAGTGGACGTCTGGCCTTAGCGATTCATATATGACACCCTAGTGACCTGTAACCTAGCTCATAATTTGCGGGTGCGTGCGTTCCACGAATGTTATGGCCCAGCTCCATGGAAAGTCCCGCTTGCGGTCACAACCCAAATAAGCTGTGCAGCTCTGCAGGAACACCACGCACACAATGGTCGTCTTGTCGTTCTTGTCCTTTTTCGACACTACTATCTTTCCGTCGCGCAGCTCGCATCGCAGCGTCTTGAAGGTCTTGGTGCGATAGTCAGCGAAACGTAGGTCCTTTCCGGGCGTCACAGTGGCTAGGTTCCTCACAGCGCGCTGAATCTCACACAACATCTCAATCGGACGCATCACCAGATAATTATGTTTTCGATCCTCCTCTGGCCAATATGACCAATTGAGGATCACGTCAAATACTTTGGTATCATGGTGCAGCGGTCGCTCCAAGCTGTCATTCAGTATCACTTCGTACAGGGTCAGCTGATGAGTAGACAATTGCATCTTGGCAGAGTATTCGCGGCACAGCTCATAAGCGGTCTTTGTGGGCGAAATGGTGGCATTAACCTGTGTCTTTTCCTGCAAAAAGAAACGAATTTTTTATATTGATTTAACAAATTCTAGAAGGATGAAATGGTACTTCTGTGGTATTGTCTGGATTGGGGTTCAGACAAATCCAGATTTTAATGTCACCGGTGTCGTTGGCTTTTGCGAAGGACTAACCAAGTACCGCTCCACTCCGAGGTAATAGAGTTCTGCAAAGGATGATAGGAAAGATTACATAAGATAGTTGACACTAGTTAGTGCTAACACTCACCTTAAGATAGCACCACCCGGCGCGATAGTGATGGCAGGTGTACTTCACCGGCACGCTGTTTGTAAAACTCTCAAGGATCTTCTGCATCCACACGCGCTCTTACTCCTTACCCACACCATAGAGATGGAAGACGCGCTGCTGTTTCACATTGCCCGACTAGCTGTTGGTCATTGGGAGATTAGTATACGTGGATATGGCGGCGCTAGCCCCGTTGCCATTCTTCGATTGCGAAGTGGTGATTTCGAAGCAGTAAAATTGTATATACATATTTTCCATCGCGTCTACTAATACCCAACCCTTACAGCCACGTGCCTGGTTTCATAAGGGCCACTTGAGTATCAAGAGTACCAGGAGTGACAATAGAGTTGTATAATTGGCGACCTGCGTTTGTGGGGGAAGAGTTTGGTTTTTCTGCGTAGAAGGTTGACTTGTTGCTTGGCTGTTTTGGTTTAAGAGCGAAAAGTCAGTTAGGTTTGGTGGCTGTGGACGCAATGCTGCCGGCAGAGTGGTAGATATTTGTGAGATTCTAGGGTATCAAAGAGCGTTGACAAAGGAGACACCAGGACTGGTTGTTGATGGGGTGAAGATATTTGGTAGAATTGGATTACTGCGTCTCTGTTCTTATATACGGGAAAGCCCCGGTAGTTGGCAGTATGATTTCCACCACAGTTACTATATTTCCTCGGAATAGGTTTTTCTTTGTTTCCCAGGCATGCAAATCTCCATAGGCGACACAAGCAGCAACAAGGTTCATGTATGCCCAAACTCCTGGCAGTTTGTATACTGTATGGGACCCTTTCGTTTATGCGGTTCCTCTACGGTGACTCTTCAGTGATAGAGCTATTGTAGATTGTATATAGGATGCACTGCATTTTTCTTTAGAGGTTTTGTGTGTGGGACCAGCTCAATCTTATACATTAGTTAAGGAATTTTATACCTGTTTACTATGTTCACGATGTGCTTAACGCCGAAGCCTTTTTCCGTGAGGCCTTCAGCTATTTCTGTTACAGCAACAGTCGAATCAATACTTTTAAGTTCAACTTGTAGGACTTTCTTATTTTTTAGTTGGTAAGTGTAGTATTTTATAAGCTCATTGTCGAGATATCTTGTTACAGAACGAAAGTTGCCTTCATTGTTAACCTGGAGTTTACCTTCTAATATGTTTCCTCTTTTTAGGGCGGTGATTTAAAAGTGGTTAGGCCCAATTACTTGTTTAAGCTTATTGATGAGATCGGCACAGTTGTGTTTCCTAATATATATTGGCGGTGGCTTTACAGCTTTCATGACTTGAGGCGCCTGACCCATGTCTACTTCGGCCTCGACACGTATGGTAAATGTATTATCGGATGTTCCTGTGCTGCCTAAGATTTTCGTTACTTTTGGCAAATTTGAGTTTACGTTGTTTTGTGGGCTAAGCTTTCTTTTTTTTTGTACATACCGATCGATCCCGGTCTGTACGAGCATATTATCCGTAAAAGAGTCAGTAGAGCAAAGTTTTACTTGCGGTGTTGAGATAGGCCACTGGGTAGCCGCAGACGTTAAAGTTGTTGTTGACGTTACTGTAGTAAGAGAGGGTATCGTTCTGGTGAGCGATCAAGCCGAAGCAGTCAGTGCACCGATAAGAAAGAGAGGGACCGAGCATTGTAAACTCCACGACTTTTTTGATAGTTCCTATGGCTATTTATATGAGGGGCCATATATCAGAATATCTAAAAAACTGATATACTAGTTCGCATAGCATATACATTATAGAGTTGAATATGACTCACACTGCGCAGCAAACTTCTTGTCAATAATTATAATAAACTAAAATCGATATTAGTGTAGGAAAATATTTTTTTTAATACATTAAATTTATTGCCATATATTTATTTATCTCGCTTCTGCATTTTAAATGCATTTCCTTGGTTTTTTAAAATTGAAAATACGTTTATACATACATTATAGTAAATTTGTATTAAGAAGTATTTTTATATATACAAATTACATTAATGAACATGAACTTGACCATAACATGAACTTTACCATAATTTGATGCAGAGCGCGGCCTGGTCTTATTAATACATGGTTTCCCATGCCTAAAAATAAAGCTGAATAGTTCACTAAACGAGCTGAAGACAAATGGAAAATGGGAATAATGACCATTTTTTTCTGTTATATGTATGTACATATTGTTTTCTGATAATTATGTATGAATAACTATTTCTAGAATGTTACTATCTACATATACTAAAAAAGTATAAAGTAGCTACCTAAAGCGAATAAATTCTCAAAATATCTACACGAAATGCACACTTAAGAAGGCAATTAAAAATAAATCTTTGTTCTACTTAAAAATAATATCCGCTGGCGGCATGATGTTATCCTTGTAGAGGCAGTACCAGATGCTTGAGTACCAGATGGTACGATCCATCCATTCGCTGCCAGCAAGGACGTGACCAATATAAGGGGCATCGCGAGATCTACAAAACCGATTATTATTATTTACATAAAACATATAAAAAACACCACTTAAATTAAAGAAATGCCGATATATTCGATGTTAATGTTACTCTATAACAATTTTAGTGACTCTTACTACTTTAGTACCAATTTTTCATGATTTTCGAAGGCGGGATTGGGCGTGAACAAATTAAAACAAACAACTTTGATCTGCGCGCAACAAATATGAATGTTGTCACCTCTAGCTCTAGCTCTAGCTCTAAGTCTCTGTGATCTGTTGTTTCATACAAAAATCTAGCCATGTCCATGGGTAGATAGATAGATCATAAGCTGATTTTCAAATATATGTATGTAAATATTTTCATTTCCACTAAGTGGACGTCTGACCTTAGCGATTCATATATGACACCCTAGTGACCTGTAACCTACCTCATAATTTGCGCGTGCGTGCGCTCCACGAATGTTATGGCCCAGCTCCACGGAAAGTCCCGCTTGCGCTCACAACCCAAATAAGCTGTGCAGCTCTGCAGGAACACCTCGCGCACAATGGTCGTCTTGTCGTTCTTGTCCTTTTTCGACACTACTATCTTTCCGTCGCGCAGCTCGCATTGCAGCGTCTTGAAGGTCTTGGTGCGATAGTCAGCGAAACGTAGGTCCTTTCCGGGCGTCACAGTGGCTAGGTTCCTCACAGCGCGCTGAATCTCACACAACATCTCAATCGGACGCATTACCAGATAATTATGTTTTCGATCCTCCTCTGGCCAATATGACCAATTGAGGATCACGTCAAATACTTTGGTATCATGGTGCAGCGGTCGCTCCAAGCTGTCATTCAGTATCACTTCGTACAGGGTCAGCTGATGAGTAGACAATTGCATCTTGGCAGAGTATTCGCGGCACAGCTCATAGGCGGTCTTTGTAGGCGAAATGGTGGCATTAACCTGTGTCTTTTCCTGCAAAAAGAAACGAATTTTTTATATTGATTTAACAAGTTCAAGAAGCAAGAAATGGTACTTCTGTGGTATTGTCTGGATTGGGGTTCAGACTGATCCAGATTTTAATGTCACCGGACTGCTTCACGGCATCCTTGAGCGTTTCGGCGGCCGCGTAATACTTTTGCAGGCACGCCAGCATGGCCTGTTCACGTTTCTGCTTACAATAAATGCAAAGGAGATTGTACATCTGATGAATAGATCTGAGCCTGCTTACCACTTCATCGGCGCTGCATGGGAATAAATTCTTGTAGAGCACTATGAGATCGGTTAGCACATCCGCCTCCTTCTGCGAATAGACCAGCTCATCGCTCTGAAGATCATTGCATAATAATTAATAGCATAATAATTAAGTTAACAAACCACAGCCACGCACCTTCTTGGCCAGCAGCGTTGGCCCCCAGATCATGGTCAGGTTCTGGACACTCATCTTGTTCATAGTCTGCTGCGAGTTAATAAACACCAGATGACCAACAATCCGGCGCAACGTTTCACGCTCAATGGTGGAGAGTCTGGCCAGCAGCTCCCTGTAAATAGATATCTTATCAGTAGTCACAGACAGCTCAGTGACGAACACAAAGCTGTCCGTGAGCTTGCCCAGTAGCCGCTCGGGCAGGTCGCGCATAAAACGCTTCAGCACATTGGCCACATCGTGCTCGTTGTACTCGCTTCGGGTGATCTCTACATTGAAGGCATCCGCTCGGAAAGCGCTGATGAGTTTGTGCATAGAGTTTTCTGATCCGGACTTGCGATATATGCCCTCGGACATGGACCCGTGGATGTAGACAAAATTGATGCACTTGTCTACAATCACGGGCACGTCGTAGCGCGTCAATTGTTGGTCACCCAACGAAAAGCCGTTGTTTTGCGCCACTTCTCGGATGATGTGTCGCCAGATCTTCGTCTCTCTCGTGGAACTCATGATCATGTAGACAGCATACGGTGGACAGTCGAGCATCAACATGGGACCGCTCTCGACGTGCAGATTTTCGATAGACTCATCGCTCTCCTTCAGTACTTTAGGATAACGATTAAGACTTGGTTTCATATACAGGGTATTTCTGTTCAGTGTCTGCTTACCTATGCATCTAGCTTTGCGCAGATCCATCTTCTCTACGTTACCATTTGACTCACTCACGAAGATTAGGCGTCGTTGGCTTTTGCGAAGCACTAACCAAGTACCGCTCCACTCCGAGGTAATAGAGTTCTGCAAAGGATGATAGGAAAGATTACATAAGGTAGTTGACACTAGTTAGTGCTAGCACTCACCTTAAGATAGCACCACCCGGCGCGATAGTAATGGCAGGTGTACTTCACTGGCAGGCTGTTTGTAAGACTCTCAAGGATCTTCTGCATCCAGACGCCGCGCTCTGACTCCTTACCCACGCCATAGAGATGGGAGACGCGCTGCTGTTTCACATTGCCCGACGAGCTGCTGGTCATTAGGAGGTTAGGATTCGTGGATATGGCGTCGCTAGCCCCGTTGCCATTCTTCGGTTGCGAAGTGGTTATCTCGAAGCAGTAAAAATGGGTGGCCGTATCGGTGACGCGGCTGTTGCTCACACATTGTAGGGTGGTAATTGTTTCGAGTGGGATCACCTCCCTTAGCGTCTTCATCTCTTGGTCAAGAAACGTCTGGAACTGGCGCTCCCTGAGTATGGCCTTCCGGTTTTGTATTTCCTTGAGTATGTCCTCCACGACGCCCGTGGGAAAGCGCACCAGCGGTCCCTCGTATCGGACGAGGAGGGGTGACAGACATGGTCGTGGGACCATTTGCAGAGCCACCTTTAGATGCGACTGGCGTTGATTGCCTGTCCGGAAGCTGGCCTTTCGCTTCATGGCGTCCATGCGTTGTTTAACATTGGAGAAGGCGCTGATGGTCTGCCTGAAGCGGGAACCAATGGTGAAACGGTTCTCTTGACTGTGAGCTAAGATCTCCTTTATGCCGCCTCCAACGGCCTCAAGATAGGTGGGCGGGCTATCACCTTCAATAGGGGAGACTGCAGTCGGGTTGCCAGATGTTCCGGCGCTCTCTGCCACAAACCAATTGGTCCGGTTCCGTGTGACGCTAGCTAAATCCACGGCAATGTCCGTATTTCCGCTCGTTGGCATTATGGTGAGATAGGGCTTGGCTCGCTCCTTGTTGCGTGCAGTCTCTTGATCAGAGTCCAGCATATTCTCCATACTGTCGCTTAGCAGCTGGGAATTCAGGTGCACTATTTGCGGCTGTTCCTTCGACGCTATGTCCGTCGACACCGTAGAGGACGGCTCCTCCTCGGAGGTGCACATGCTAACGTCGTCCTGCTCGCGTTTCACAGTGCCATAGGTGTCCTCCTCAAGCAGGTGTTCAAGGAGCAGTAGCTCGTTGCTCTTGTTTGACCTGGCCAAGGTGGAGCACTTGCTAGTTAAGGGATCAAACTCCTCGATCAATTCTAGCGGCAGGGGGACACCGCCAACAGCCCCTTCTTCTGCATTCTCACTGATGCAAGCCAGCTGCTGTATGGACGCTTGACTAGGAGTGAGAAGATTACTGCGACTAGTTCCGGAAGTGGCCATTTCAAAGAGCTTGCCATAGGTTGAGTCTTGGTTGGTGTACACCGGTTCCAGTGAGGAATCTTCGGTCTCTTCTCCTTCCTCAGTCTTTTTCTCGACGTAGAACTTCCAGGATTCGCTACGCTCTGGCTTTGGCGTTCTGGATTCCGCATCCGCATTATTGGCGGATATCAGCAAGGAATCCTCGCGTTCAGCATCCGCTGCTAACCGGTTAAGTTCGTTCAGCTCCGCAGAGTTTACGAGTGGACGTCGCAACACAATAGGCTCGTAGTTCTTACGCCGCTTTTGCCTCCGCGGCGGCTGTATTGCGTCCAGGCGGACCTGCTCCGGCTGCTGGGACAGGCGAGGTGGTGGATAGAGGGGCATCGGCAGGGGTTGCGGCGAATCTTCGCTGCTGGAGGAACTGTTGCTGTTTAATTGAACATGCTCCCGTTGACTTCGCAACTGCACCAGCAGGGCGGCATCCTGGGCGATGTTCCTGGATATTGGCAAGGCACCGGGCGTTGGACGTGAACGAAGAGATTCGTCGTAGCTAGGCGGCTTGCCCTGTGTTTTGGGTACCTCGTAGCAGCCGTCGTCCTCATGCAGTTCCACAGCTTCCTTGCCCTCCAAGGGATAGGCCCCGTCCTGGTCTTGTCTTAGATCAGAAATACCTCCGTTGCGATTCAGCGGACTGGAGAACTGAATGGCGCTGAAGACCTCTGTATTGGGCATCGTCTGACGTTGGTTAAGGTTCGTTGTACACGATCCCTCTGCTTGCACATTCTCCCCGCCGTCAACCTTGTCCTTCGGTCGTCCGAGACTGCTGAAGTTCGAGCCAAATCGCTTGCTGGCGTGCTTTAAGCTCCGGCCCGCATCCGTGCTGAGGGTGCTGATCGCTTCTGTGGAGTTCTTAAAGTTCTTGTCCAGTCGCTTCTTGGCTCCCTTCGCCTTGACACTGATCCGCTCGCCGATGGATTCGCCAAGCATTTTTGAAGTGGTGCCCAGAGATCGCAGAAGGTTGCTTAAATTACATACATATGTATATGTTTTATTCAGTGCCTTTTCAACCAGTTGTTGAATTAATCTAGACCCTTTTTCCTTAACGGTTAGTAAGCGAGTGTGAACCAAGAAGTATTCAAAGATCTTGATTAGCCAGAAAAGGGATTCAGGCATTAGGAAAATTTATGCAATTTAACATTGAAATCCAAATCTTTTATTGATAAAGAAACAAGTGCTAAAATAATTTAAACCACATAAAAATTTAAATCAAAAGAACAAAAAATAATTAAACAATATACCAAAATAATATAGTTTTAACTAACAGGTTTACAAAGAAAAAAGAATCACCGACTCCAAACGTCATTCTGAAAAAACCCAGGTTAAAGCTTGAAATGTTTTTAGAATATTCAAACAATAGCCATTTAGTTTAAACTGAATGTAAAATTAAAATGTGCAATTTTGCTTATAACCATCTTACAACATCGTGAAGAGAAAAATTAAGGACATTTTTAGAAAGTTAGCTAACGTAGAACTAATTATTCAACATCATACTGAATTTTGCCATTGTCAAATTTCAATTTAATTTTTATACCCGCTACCCATAGGGTAGAAGGGTATTATAACTTTGTGCCGACAGGAAATGTATGTAACAGGTAGAAGGAGGCATCTCCGACCCTATAAAGTATATATATTCTTGATCAGCGTCAACAGCCGAGACGATCTAGCCATGTCCGTCTGTCTGTCTGTATATCTGTGTGTCTGTCCGTCTGTCCGTATAAAACACTGGATCTCAGAGACTATAAGAGATAGAGCTCTTTTTTTCGACAGTATTTGCTGTGCTTGTACGCAGATTCATCTATCATCAATCTTTTTAAAGCTAGAGTCGCGAATTTTGGTATGTACATTAAAAACTATAGTCTGTGTGATTCCTGAAAATTTGATTGCGATCAGATAAATTGTTGAAGTTATTAAAGAAAAAATTTTTATGGCCACAAACGGCTGCTGCAGCATGCCTCATTTGGTTGGCTAACTGGCCAACTAAATATTCTTACCAGTTCTTGATTGGGATCGGAAAAGAATCTTATAAGATATTTGAGAAGCAATTTTAATAAATGGTAATAATTATTTGTCGCTTTAATGCAATAATAATGCGTTTTTACACACATAGATACATATGTATGTATTTTTGTATGCATGTTATTATATTACACATGCATTTGCACTTGTCCGTTATGTTCAAAAATGTATTAACCATTACTATGGGTAGCGGGTATCTCACAGTCGAGCTCACTCGATTGTAGCTTTCTTACTTGTTTTACATTTAATTTATTTAAATGTTAAAGGGATTGTAAGAAGGACTTCATTTAAAGATTAATTTTCACCGCAAGCTTACAAAACTTACAAAACTAAGAGAAGGCCCAAGGAATGCTAGAGAGTGCGGATACAGAAAATCAAAAGGGTTGAATTGCGGTCAAAGTTTACTTTTCATCGTCGCCGCCTCGGCTTACGGACTGTTTCCCGGAGCAGGATGACTGATCATCTTCTGGATCCTCCCCGTACTTCTGCGACTTATGGATGGATGTTGATTCGACGGCGTCTACGTACCCGGGTGACTGCGACTTGAACTTGCCGCTTTGAGAACTCTCGCTGTAGTCCAGCGATATGTTGGACGCATACCGAGATCCGTCCTGATCCTCGTCAGCTTTGCCTACGGTCATGACACTGGTAGTGGATAACTCACTACAGACCGATGAACGCTGGTCGCGCTTCGGCGGCACCTGTGGAGCAGCACGCAAGATGCGCACCGGCACCGACTCTCCATCGCGATTGCCCTCCTTTTCGCTCTGCGATTCCGTTGGCATTCGTTGGCGGGGAGCGGGCTTCGGTGTGGTATATATTGGTTCCTGAACATTCTTATTGGCATCCGGGCCATAAATCGGCTGCAGCATCAATTTGTCCTGAACACTCGAAGGCAGTTTTTTGTCTGAACAATTTGTGTACAGATTCTGTGCATTTATATTTAACTCCTTTGTGTTGTTATTGTTTTTGACACTGTTAGATGAGACATTATTTTTGCTTATATTCGGAGGCCTGATCTCGATGTTCTCATAGTTGGCGGGTGTCAGTTCCGGATGGAGGCGGCGGGGAGCGGGCACAGGTCGTGCCTGTTCCATGACTGAGCCTAAAAATGCATATATTATTAGTTAATAAAAAATAATAATAAAATAAAAATAAAATAAAATAAATCAAATAATAATAAAAAACCTTATAACATTGTTTTACTAACTTAACCATTATTGACTTCGTAATAATATTTGAAAGAATATCTATGCATACATATATGATTATGATTTATGATTTTAAGACGCGAAAGGAAGAGGAATCAAATGTTTATAGTTTATAGTCTAGAAATGCTTCAGCTATTAGAAATTCCCTAAATATAGTTTTATAGTCAGTCTAGATGTTAGAAAAATGATCAAAACATAAAAAAATCGAATTAAAAAAAAAAATTGTAAAATATTTTCTTACATTTTTCAAAATATTTTTATTTGAGCAAATCAATATAATATAATCAAAATAATGCTAAAAAAAAATTATATATATTTTTTTTTAAATCATTTTCTATGAGAAAATTTGATTTTTTCACTTTGATACCCTATTAATGGGCGAATGGGTGGGCGTGTACATTGTCCACTAGATATATAAAATGTACAGCAATTTACTGTCAAATGCCGTTTAAAATATTTGATTATCTTATTTGGTTCAAAAGTTATGATTTTTCGCAACGCTAAATGACAAAAAGGCGCTACTGTGCGTCGGCAGAATTGACACTTTCAGTCGGCAATCGTGTCGAAGCCGACTCTTTCGTGCTCTCATTTCATGTCCGTCAATGAATTGTTGATGAAAAATTTGACATGCACTCGAGCTCTCTCAGTAATATAAGCGGGGTGTGTTTTTTAGTTGCGTTTTAGCTTCTGAATAAGTAAAGAGTAAAACATGAAACATGAAACGTTGATTACAGAGGCCTATTGATGACAAGTGGTACTGCAGGGTATATTTTGTATATACGTTCATATGTATACAGATGTGAGCAATATGATAAGGGCATATATGTACATCATATAAATAAACAATGTTGAATAATCTTACATGAGCTCACGCGTGATTAGCAATTTCTTTCTTAATATCAATTTTTATAAGGGTCAAAATCTGGAATACAATGAAGTATTACAAAGTATTACAAAATGTAGCTATGTAAAACTGTTTTAATTTTTTTTTTGTTACATAGTATTGAAGTTATTTTCTCGTACTCGTATTGTTTTGCTTCGCGGCAGTTGTCTGAACACTTCAACACTTCAAAATTAATGTGGGAGTACCAGACCAAATCGGATGGGATGTGTGTGTCTCCGGCCCATTTCAAATGGAAGTTCTTCACTACCCTTAGACTCGATTATTTTGTTTACATGAACATATCATTATAATGTTATTGTCGCTGGTATGTCTATTATATTGCGACGGATAAGTTGGATGAATGAACTCTGCATCAATGCGAGTGATGAATGACTCACATTTGAACGGGTCGGCCGGCCAGATTATATTGTTTTTCTTGTTCTCTGGGAAATTTACTCTCATTAAATACAACTTTGTCTCTCGTCGTGCCAACTTTTCGGGAGCTTCATCAATGATTGGTTCCAGTTTTCTCTCTCTTATCAATCAAATTTTAAATACCATAACGCGCTTACACAACGACGAGTATTCGCATTCGAGATCTGACCAAGTTTATCAATTGTTTTGCACCAACCAATCATAAATGGGCATACATGTATATATAGTGGCCAGCGACGATGAGAATGGTACCATAAATATACCGAGCGATGAGTTGGCATACATATAATTCATGAATGGCTGACGATATATTAGCGTCCGTACACCCTCAGTTTCTACAATTTGGAATTATTTGAGATCCTGCCGAGTGGTTTTTATACCCTTGCAGGCTATTATAATTTCAGTCAGAAGTTTGCAACGCAGTGAAGGAGACATCTCTGACCCTATAGTGTATATATATTTTTGATCAGGATCAACAGTCGAGTCGATCTAGCCATATACGTCTGTCCGTCTGTAGCCGATTTTCAAACCATTTTAATCAAATTTGAGATTTGGCAACTAATTATTATTCCAGAATTTCGGTTTTAATTTTATGTTAAAATTTTGCAAGGGTATACAAACTTCGGTGAGCCGAAGTTAGCTTCCTTGTTATACCCTTGCAGGGTATTATAATTTCAGTCAGAAGTTTGCAACGCAGTGTAGGAGGCATCTCCGACCCTATAAAGTATATATATTCTTGATCAGGATCAACAGCTGAGTCGATCTAGCCATGTCCGTCTGTCCGTCCGTATGACCGATTGTACGCGAACTAGTCCCTCAGTTTTTAAGCTATCTGAATGATATATATGTATATATTCTCACTCCTACATATATCGGAACGGGCCGGATCGGACAACTATATCATATAGCTGCAATAGGACCGATCGGAAAAATTTTGGAAAAAAAATTATAACTATGTCAGTTTTCAAGATATTTTCACCAATTTATTATATTTGGCCATCTTATATTATTTCAGAATTTCGGTTTAAATTTCATGCAAATCGACCAGATATATCATATAGCTGTTATAGGAAAAGCTGTTATCAGAAAAAAAAAAAAAAAAACCATAACTTAGCCGTTTTTCAAGCCATTTTCATCAAATTTAAGATTTGGCAGCTAATTATTATTCCAGATTTTCGGTTTTCATTTTTTGTTTTTATTATTTCCCTAATAGTTTCTATGGCAGCTTTAGGATATCGTTATCCGAGTTTAATGAAATTAAAACCGAAATTCTGAAACTATCAAATTTGGTTGAAATATCTTGAAAACTGACATAGTTAAAATTTTTTTTTTTTTTTAATTTTCCGATGGTTCCTATAGCAGCTATATGATATAGTCATCTGATCCAGCCCTTTATAACATTTGTAGGAGTGAGAGTATATTGAAGACTAACTACAAAGTTTCATTCATGCGTATAATCGTTGCAAACTTCTGAATGAAATTATAATACCCTGCAAGGGTATAAATATGTAAACAAAAAAAAAAACAAAGCGAACCACCGAGCTATTAATAGTTAATAATAAAAACTATTAGATTTATATTCATGAAAAAATCTAAATGTTTGTAATCGGGTTGTAATTTAAACCGGATGTGCATTAATAATTTATTTTGCAAAAGGTTTAATTGATGTTGTCCTTTAAAATTTACATTAAGTTTTTGTTTTTTTTTTAGTTTATGGAAAATTGGAAAACTGAGATTTTTCAAATATTAATTCCAAATAAGCTAACAAATTCTTGTAATTATCATTTTATTTGTTTTCTAATTCTTTTCAAGATTTAATTCTCATACTCAGACAACTGATTCATATTATTTGAGGCGTAGCTGAAATCGATAAATATATATAATCTGGGTTTTGTGCTTAATACTTGACCTCAAGACCCGTGATTTCTACGAGAAGATTGAAAAAAGACAGGAAGACTTTCCCTTTTCCTTATTTGTATGTCGATAAACATTTAACTAAACAAATTTTACAGCTCTGAAATCTCAGGTAAAATTAATACGTGAATTCTGATATGACGCATAAACTGAGGCTTTTGAGATTTCTCGTATCAAAAGCATAGTAATGATAAGAAAGTGGTGCTATAATTGTTTTTTAACAAGAAAGAAAGAAAACTTCGGCTCATCGAAGTTTGTATACCCTTGCAGAGTCTAAACAAAAAATTAAAACCGAAAATCTGGAATAATAATTAGTTGTCAAATCTCAAATTTGATAAAAACGGTTTAAAAAACGGCTAAGTTATGTTTTTTTTTTTTTTTCCTGATTTTTTCTATGGAAGCTATGTATAGGATATAGTCGACCGATTTCAATAATATTAAAACCCAAATTCTGAAATAAAATTATATGACCAAATAAAATTCATTCAGATGGCTTTAAAACTGAGGGAATAGTTTGCGTATAATCGGACAGACGGACTTTATAGGGTCGGAAATGTCTCCTTCACTGCGTTGCAAACTTCTGACTGAAATTATAATACCCGAGGGCACGAACGAATGCCAATGCAAAGACTGCGTATAGCATATGCTGCGCTCTCACATATGCACGCGGATGCACTCTGAGTATACATACATATGTACATATATGTACACGCAGAGTATTTCTGTGTAAAATCTCATCTGTCGCGAGATCGGCTGAAAATGCGAAACCACAAAAGTGCCCAACCCGCCTTAAAAAGTTTTCACTTCAATATAAAATAAATAAATAAGCTTATATATTTTGAAAATTAGGCACAAAGTTCTGAATAGGTTTCATATTGGAGGGGCGTTCTGCTGAGAAAGTTAAAGGAAACCTAATCGCAAAATGTGTGTCGATTTTGTTGGCTTAAATGTTTATAATTTCGGTAATTGCCAAACAATTAAAACAACAGCAACAAAATGAGGAAAATATGCAAGGGAGCGAGATGTCAGATATGTATGTATTTGGTGTCAACAAAGGCAGGTGAAAGAGTCACAACCAGTGCTGCCAATTTAGCCTTTTTCCGGCCAGATCTGGCATTTTTCAATTGTCGAATGCAGAAAAAATTGTGATCTAGCTGCTGGCAGGAAATTTGGCATTTTTGAAAATCAAACTGGCCAGTTATAGAATTATTCAAAAATCTAGTAGTACTCCTTAAACGTGAAACGTGGCATTAATCGATAGCTGTTGAAATACAGGAAACCGATATAGTCTGCCATCTTTTTGTATATTCTTCCATCACATAATGCCGAAAATTCAATACAAACAGAAACCGCGTAACGCCTGGCTTCAAAATCCATCGTTTTAGGATTGGCTTATTATAGATCCAAATGATGAAAATAAGTGTTATTGCAGATATTGCAAATCGAGCATAGTTGCAAAATTGTTCGATTTGCATGCACATGCTAAAACAGGCAAACAAGAAGCAGCCTTATGTTTGTACATTGCCACCCATTCTGCAATTTCAATAACGTTATTCTATCAGTATAGTAGTATTGTATTAATTTAAATTACTTAAAAAAATGGCTTTTTTCTGTTTTTTTTTTTAATTTGATCTAGCCTTTTCTAGCAGGTTTGAAAGGTTACTTTAGCCTTTTATTGTACGGAATAGTTGGCAGCACTGGTCACAACTATTGGACAGCGCCGCCGCTCACTTTATCACTCTCTCTTTCTCTCTCTGTGGCTGGCAAAATGGGAGCGATAAGCAGTTAGAAGCGATCTGTGCAGGCATATGTATGCACATACATACATACATATGTACATTTAAACACATCTGTGTTAAATCTGCAGTTCCACATATCATCAATAGACTAGTCACTAGTGTCAATAGACTTCGACTTTCGGGTCAAAATCGACGCGCACTCACGTTCTTTCTTCAAAAATAAAGTAGTTCAATAAATAGTTGATGACAAAACCGAGTCTTTCTTAATAGAAATTTCTATTAACTTAAGTTAATTTATTTGTCACTGATGGCAGCCTAGGACAAGCCCGTGTTAGTTTCATCAGTTATTTGTATTTGTATTCATGATTCATTCACAACACTCAAGTTTTTTTATGAACTTTTCATGAAGGACTGAGAGAACTATCAATTCATAAAACAAACAAGAAGGGAAGCTAACTTCGGCGCACCGAAGTTCATATACCCTAGCAGAATTTTAACAAAAAACTAAAACCGAAATTCTGGAATAATAATTAGTTGCCATATCTCAAATTTGACGAAAATTGTTTGAAAAACGGCTAAGTTACGTTATTTTTTCTGATTGTTCCTATTGCAGCTATATGGTATAGTTGGCCGATTTTCATGAAATTAAAACCGAAATTCTGAAATAATACTAGATGTCGAAAATATCTTGAAAACTGACATAGTTAAAATTTTTTCGAAAAATTTTCCAATCGTTCCTATGGCAGCTATTTGATATAGTCGTCCGATCATAGATAGAAGACCATAAAAGATCTACTATAAAGTTTCATTCAGATTGTTTTAAAACTGAGGCACTAGTTCGCGTATAATCGGCTAGATTGACTCGGCTGTTAATCCTGATCAAGAATATATACATATGTATACTTTATAAGGTCGGAGATGTCTCCTTCACTGAAATTATAACACCCTGCAAGGGTATAACAAATTTTTTTATTTAATTCATTATAATTATTGATTATAATGTGCATATGTTTGAGAAATCTTACAGCTGGTAGATAAAACGAGATCCATATAATGGTAATAAAGAAACTGAACAGCGAAAGGGGAACGAAAGACAAAGACATAAAACCTTAAAAACTCAATAATGTACCTTTCGCTTTTTCTTGTTGCGTATGCAATTTATGGGTGTTCACAAAAAAAAAAAACAAAAAAAAAATGCAATTCGCGCACAGCGAGCGTAGCAATCGAGCAAGTGAAAAAGAGACTTGGGCTTAGTTTAATTTCCAACGAATATTGCACGTATCTCTTTCCGACCTATCTTTAATTGACACATTTCTACCAACTACGGCTTACTTAATTTATTTTATTTTCGCCGAGTGAATCACTAGCAAAGTACGTCGCACACACATACAAAGAAACTCGCGTACATATTGTTTTTATTTGTTTATTTGTCTCTCTTTTCTATAATTGTTGTTTTTGTTGGGTGGGTGGGAGTAGATATTGAGGGATCAGAACAAAACCCGAGATGAACTAGGATTTACAAAACGCACTCGAAAGGTAACGACCAGAGCGCTTGAGTCAGTCGCTCGATCCGCGGTGTGTTCCTCGTTCACTTAAAAAAATGGTCTGCTTTGAAACACTTATTTCTTTACTGACCTAAAGGTCACACTAAATTAAACGTGGTGAAATGCTAACTTGTTAATGGCGGAATCCATAATTTTAAATATATGATAGAACTGCAAGAGAGAAATCAAGTGGCAAATATTCGAGAACAGCCTATTTTATTACATTTTTTAATAATTTTCGCACCCGCTCTTCAAACGCAACACAATTTCCTAGTATTTTGAGTTTGCGTCGCAACCGACTTTTAAAGTGGCCGTTTGCGAACAGCATATAGCATATAGTTGAGAGGCATATAGTATATGCCTCCCACTCTCTTTCACAGTTTTAAAACAGTTTTTTACTGATACAAACATCGATAGGAAAATTTTCTAAAAAAATATACAAGGCTATGTATGACAATTGGATTATGTTCGGTACTCAGATCGAAGAAAAATGTTTTGTACTATTCGTCAATATTTTTTTATAGGGTTTATATACAGTTGGGCAGTTGCATCAGCTTCCGCTGCAAAGATTTTTACGTAAGAAATATATGAGCTAGATGAGCCAGATTTTGTTGAAAAGAAAACCTAGAATGCTCACCTAAAATGTTTTGAAAAATGAATTATGTAAAAATACCATTTATGTAAGGACAGCCAAATGTAAAAATACCAAGTATTTTAAAAATATCGATGTCCGATGAAATTGTACAATCACAGATATATCGATAAGTCCATCAAAGTTAGTTTCGGCTCTATACTATCAGCGTGACCGAAAATGGTATTTTAAATACTTTTTGGTATTTTATCAGCTCTGATTTGGTCAAAAGCATTTTTATGGTATACATGTATTTAGTAGCATTTTTCTTCAATTTTATGGTATTATACGGTATTTTCGGTTTGGTCGCACATTAAGCACGGTATTCAGACAGTAAAACATCGTCTTTAAGCAGTGAGAGAGAGCGAGAGGCAAATAGTTGTTCGTCGGCCGTTTTATAGGTCGGTAACCTGACAAGAAAACAAATATACTAGAAAAGTGAGTGGTACTTTCTAGTATTTTTCGAGCGGGTTGCGAAAATAATGGAAAATTTCATAAAAGAGACTGTTTGCGAACGTTCCCCCCCTCTCTATTCCTTCTTCAGTTCCGTAAATCCGTTAAATTTTCAAAAAACATCATAGGAGTTTGGTGTAGATTTACGAAATATAAAACAAACAAAAGATAATGGTTAGAATGTATATTATTGATATAAAAATATGTAAACAATGCTTACATTGGAAGAAAATCGCCCTTTAATTGATCTGTCTGTATGGGCTCACCCAATACTTGGATCGCTTCCTATTTGGTTTAGAATCTTCTTCATCCATTACGGCAATAATTGCTGCCATAGCAATAGTAGTTTATATCTTATTTTTAATTTTTGATCAACATTTTAAAAATTTTGTAAACATGCATGTATGATCGCATTATTTCCCGTCCAAAAATGCCGAATAGCTAGTGAAATCAGCGGTCACACTTGAAAAGATAAAACATTTGTTTCGTTGCGAAACGTTTTTTTGTGTGGACACCGAGCTTTACCGCTCTCTTTTTATTGAATAGCAAATCGAATCAAGTCTTTTGTGATAATCTATTAAAACAAACAAATAGTGATCATGAGTAATAAGCAAAAAGCTTAGTGGGATACTATGCCGGAAAATCAAAAATGTCTGGGCAGGAGCGCAAATAAGATGGATGCGCACTGCAAAGCGTACCAGACGAACGTCTTAATTACACAAAGATAATATGATCATAAATGAAACTTACAAGAAATTGTTATTCGATGACTGGACAAAGAAGTTCCTTTATTTTTTTAAGAAAATGTAAAAAAAATTAGTTTTAAGCATTTAATTAATTTTAATATTTTAAATATATATTTGAATATGGAATTGAATACGTTTGCATTTTGTTTTATTTTTATTTTGGACTGAAATATTATTAATTTGAATTTTCAAGCGATTTATTTATTATGGTATTTTAGTGGTCTTTTTTTAAATATAAAAAAGTATTTTATGGTATATTTTTGTGACCAAATTGGTATTTCTCGTTTGGTCCGGCGCGGTCACGCTGTATACTATACACAAAGTATCGAAAAAAAACCAAATAAATAGCGGATAATTTAATTATAAAATATTGTCCGGAAATTTGAAGATTACATTTATTTTGTTAAAACAGATTTTCCAAGTTCTGCCGCATCACGTGGGATACTTGCATTAGGACAGTAAAAAAGTGCACAAAGACATAAACCCCTCGCTCACGGGGATAAGGAAAAACACAACCGAACATCCCACACACAGCCTATTTTTAAGGAAGGAAAATGGCCACCAGCGAAATCACGAGCTCCAACGAGCGCCACTACTACGCCAAACTAGAGGCCATCAAGGACATACGCGATAAAACGTTGGCCCTGGAAAAATTGAAGGTGCGGATCATTAAGGAGGTGAAGCTTAGCGACGACGAGGAGAAATGTTTGGAGGAGTACCGTAAGGAGATGGAGCACCTGCTGGAGGAGAAGATGTCGCACGTCGAAGAGCTGCGCCAAATTCACGCGGACATCAATGATATGGAGAACATCATCAAGCAGACGAAGGAGAACCAGACGCGCTCCTTTGACATGGCCAACAGGGTCTACGAAGAGTACCTAGCTTTGAAGTACCAGATTGATCATATGCGTAGGGACTACCTGGGGCTGAGCCCCTTGCGCGACCTGCACGAGGAGGAGGGGAGCCCCATATCGAAGGATCGCTTTCAGACCAACTTCCTCAAAGTGGCCGCTCAATCTGCGGCGGCTGCTGCAGCAGCTGCGGCAGCTGCAGCGTCCGCAAACCAGCCCACATCGCTGGCCAGGCCTCATGCCAGGCACCCTTTGATGCCAGAGGCCACTGTTACGGCCCTGCCCTCCTCCGTTGGCTCAGGAGGAGCGGGTGGTGGTAGTGCTGGCAGCGGAGCTGGCTCAGTGGGCGGCGGCGGTGGAGGAGGAGCTGGCCAGCCTGTGCATGCTTTTATGCCACCAGCGCCACCGGGAGCGGGCAGTGCGGGTGCTTCTGCAGTACGTCTGGGTAAGGGCGAATTTTCAGCACCACCACCGCCGCCGCCGCCAACCAACAGGCTCCAGCAATCCCCGTCGATCGGTATTGGCCACCATCCCTCGTTCCGCTCTGACTTCAACGTGAATCTCCGCCAGCAGCCGCCACCCATGAAGTCCTGTCTATCCTGCCACCAACAGATCCACCGCAACGCGCCCATCTGTCCGCTCTGCAAAGCCAAGTCGCGCTCCCGCAATCCAAAGAAGCCTAAGAAGAAGAATAACTAAACGGCCAGCGAAACCAGAAACTACACTCGTCTTTGGTCCGGAGCGGGTCCCGGAACTATAACTCTTTAAAAGTATAGTTTTTTTAGTCTCGTCTATTTATTAATCGAAAAGAAAAGTACTAACTATACGGTGTGATTAAGGAATCTCTAGAGACAGACACCCTAATATAAGTTTTAAAAACCGCAGAGTATTTAAGAACACTCATTTTATTTAATGACTATTTTCAACCTTTATTTTACTTAAATCATAATTTTTACTGTAAAAGCTCAAAACGTATGTTTAATACAAAAAAAAGTAACTAAACAACTCAAAATAATAATTTTTATAAATATAATAATATAATAATTTAAAATAAATATTTTTATTAAGCCGTGCGTAATGTGCAAGTAGTTATTTTAAGCCAACAAAAAAATCGATGAATTAATAAAAGTATTTCTTTTTTTAGTAAGCCATCTTTATTGCTTCTACATATACCATATGTAGCTTTCTGTCACTAATTTTAGCGAACAATGTTACAGGGCACATTAAATTCAGGAAATTATATTATATATGTACATATGTCGGTTCGGTAGGTATTGGATAGGTTTTAAAACCTTTATTCACCAACCTTATTCTGTTTCTGTCTAATCTCTGCCTTAATGAGGTATGTATGTATGTACATATGTATGTAGGTTTCCAAATAAAATAAACATTTCCTTCCTTGCCCCAAATGTCTTTCTATAGATAAAATAATTGAAAAATTAATAAAATGATTATGAAATATGTACATTTATTTATTTTTAAATATTATTATTTATTTTTAATTTCATTGATCTAAAGAAAGACATTTAGAACAAGGAGATCAATTTTATTTAATATTTTTGTTTTTTTATTTATTATTACCACTCAAAAAATAATTTCGCGACTCAAGAACCTTGTCAATCAAAATACATAGTATTGTTCTTGTTGTTGTTTTAGATTTAACAAATAATTGCAAAACATGAGCAAAAATCAATTTGTAATGTGTGCTCAATCTGATTTTTGACCTCTAGATTCGACAGCTCAATAGGGATTTACACAGGTGCGAGCAAGATGACTATATGTCACTCATGCATTGTCAATGCATTATGATTATGCATTGGCATTAGAGGCTAAATCTACCAATGTACAAAAAAATAAATCTACAGATATGGAACCCTATTTCAACAGAGCAATGCTAATTTGTATTAGAATTCGTGCCATCGCATATGTTATGTTACTTGCGGATTAAGCATGGTATCCAGACAGTAAAAAACCGTCTTTAAGCAGTGAGAGAGAGCGAGAGGCAAATAGTTGAAAACGGTTGTTCGTCAGCGGCCGTTTTATAGGTCGGTAACCTGACAAGAAAACAAAAATACTAGAAAAGTGTGTGGCACTTTCTAGTATTTTTCGAGCGGGCTGCGAAAAAGAATAAGAATTTTATAAAACAGACTGTTTGCGACCGTTTCCCCCCTCTCTATGCCTTCTTCAGTTCCGTAAATCCTTTAAATTTTTTAAAAAACATCACAGGAGTTTGGCGCAGATTTTCTAATTATAAAAAAAACAAAAGATAATGGTTAGAATGTATATTATTGATATAAAAATATGTAAACAATGCTTACATTGGACGAATATCGCCCTTTAATTGATCTGTCTGTATGGGCTCTCACAATACTTTGATCGCTTCCTATTTGGTTTAGAATCTTCCTCATCCATTACGGCAATAAATGCTGCCTTAGCAATAGTAGTATTTATCTTATTTTTAATTTTTTATCAACCTTTTAAAAATATTGTAAACATGCATGTATGACCGCATAATTTCCCGGCCAAAAATGCCGAACAGCTAGTAAAATCAGCGGCCACACTTAAAAAGATAAAACATTTGTTTCGCTGCGAAACGTTTTTTTGTCTGGATACGGAGCTTAAATGTTTTATTCTTTTTCGCAGCCCGCTCGAAAAATACTAAAAAGTGCCACACACTTTTCTAGTATATTTGTTTTCGTGTCAGGATACCGACCTATTAAACGGCCGCTGACGAACAACCGTTTTAACTATTTGCCTCTCGCTCTCTCTCACTGCTTAAAGACAGTGTTTTACTGTCTAGATACCGAGCTTTACCATGCTTAAAAAAAAATTAAAAAACTAGCTTCTATCGATACTGAAACGATCGATACATCGGTACGGTCGTAAACAGTTTCTCGAGCTCCAAGCTAGCACAGCTGTTCATATTTTCACAAGATATATTTTCAACAAAATCAAATCGATAAAGATCCGAGCTCCTCCCTCAATCTAATATATTTTACTGCCACTTTTAAGATGCCAAAGGTGCGCCGGAGTCGCAAGCCGCCGCCAGATGGTTGGGAGCTAATAGAACCCACTTTAGAGGAACTCGAGCAAAAGATGCGCGAGGGTTAGTGCCGCCTTTTCTGGAGTGTAAACAATGTTTAGTAACTTTGAATTCTTATCCTTTTAATAGCCGAGACTGAACCGCACGAGGGCAAGCGCATCACGGAATCATTGTGGCCAATTTTCAAGATACACCACCAGAAGACGCGCTATATATATGATTTGTTCTATCGGCGGAAGGCAATTAGCCGGGAACTATACGACTATTGCCTAAAGGAGAAGATAGCCGATGGCAATCTTATTGCCAAGTGGAAGAAGTCTGGATACGAAAACCTTTGCTGTCTGCGCTGCATTCAAACAAGGGACACGAATTTCGGCACCAATTGCATCTGTCGCGTGCCGAAGTCCAAACTGGAGGAGGGTCGCATTGTCGAGTGCGTCCACTGTGGGTGCCGCGGATGCTCGGGATAAATTATACACGTATGTGACGTCCCGAGAAGGTCATGTATCATCAGCCAACGTAGCTCGGTAGTTTCCATTTTCAATTTGAATTTAGTTTGTAAATACATTTAATACAACAAACGCATCGGAACATAAGACAAAGAAAACCGACGAATAAACCAGTCCACATTGCAAACCAACGAAATAACGATATTCTTTGCAAAGTTTTAAAGTTTCGTTTCCGAAAAATATCATTTACGGTGTGCTATGCCAATAAATCTGTGAGTTCTCTAATTAAGTTTTGGCACTTTAAAGAATGTCCATGACGCCACAATACAAAGCGTTGTATGTTTGTCGCTTATATATGGCAAATTCTTGATTTTCCTATGAACAACAATATGTGACTAAAATCATTTTTCACTTCATTGCACTATACAAATAAGTAAACTATTTAAATAAATCAAGATGATCTGGTTAGCGTTCAAAATATTTTTAAATGTTAATGAACGTTGGGAAGTTCATGTGTCGTTTGTGACTTTTCCTGTTGACAAAAGGCTTAACTTGTTCCCCTTTTATACCCTGCTAGAATATTATATATTCATTTAGAGGTACTCAACGCTTTTGTGGAGTTAATTTCAATCCTATATATGTACATATGTATCTCTATTCTTGTTAAGCATCAGTAGTCAAATCGATCTAGCCTTGTCTGTCTATCCGTCCGCCCGTTCGTGGTGGATAATTTTACGCAAACTAGCCCCTCAGTTTTCAAGCTATCTGAATGTAACTTTGCGGAAACTTGCAAGGTATTATGATTTTCTCAGGAGATTACAACGCAGTGAAGGAGTCATCTCCGAACCTATAAAGTATACACATATTTACATATATTCTTGATAAGCATCAACAGCCGAGTGGATGTATTTTTGAAGGAGCCATGTCCAACTCTCCGTTTCTACGCAAACTAGTCCCTCAGTTTCAAAGCTTTTTAAATAAAACTTTGCAAATAGTCTTTATCTTATCATCAACATTTAATCAACGAGCCGATTGCGACGTCGCACAGTGGCGCCTTTCTGGCATTTGGCGTTGCAAAAATCATAACTTTTGAACCAAATAAGATAATCGAATAATTTAAACGGCATTTGACAGTGAATTGATGTAAAATTTTTATATCTAGTGGACAATGTGCCACCCCCACCCATTCGCCCATTTATAGGGCGTCAAAGTGAAAAAATCAAATTTTCTCATAGAAAACGATTTTTAAACAAAAAAAAAAAGTTATATTTTTTAGCTTTATTTTTATCGATTTGCTCAAATAAAAATATTTTAAAAAATGTAAAATTTCGATTTTTTTTATTTTTTGATCATTTTTCGAACATTTTGACTAACAATAAACCTATATTGAGGGAATTTCTAATAGCTGAAGCATTTCTGGACTATAAACATTTGATTCCTCATCCTTTCGCGTCTTAAAGTCTTTCAAAACAAAAAAATCATGATTTTAACATTGCAAATGCCCTTGCGCGCTACGGATACCCCTGAAGCGTTTTCACCCCTATTTCCTGTTTTTTGACCCTGAGTTGTTTCACTAAAATCGCTGCTAAAGGTGGAGTCGCAGCTCAACGCAGACTTTCTAAACGGATCCTGGTTCAGGAAAGATACACGGAACTGGCCTATATAGTGTAGTTGAGTGCTCCGTGGTGCCTCAAAAGTTCTAGACTACTTTAGGCAGAAAAAAGGCGCTAAAAATGGACACCAAACGGTTTTTTTTGCTTTAATTTACAGTTTATGAATGTATCTATAATTTAAAACTAAAATCTGTCCGATTGGTTGTCTAGTTTTTGTGTAATATTACCTGAAAGTCAACCAAATTCTCTTATTTTGTGCCGCAAAAACGGAAATATTTTTCAAATTTGAATGCTCATAACTTCTACAAAAATGGTTTGTTTTTTTATTTTGATTTTTGTTTTCTCAACGGATTTGGAATATTCGTGAAATACTCTGTTTTTTTATATAGTTTAAATCGTTTTGGCGACTATGAATTTTAGATTTATGCAACGCCAAATATGCGAATGGCGCCACTGTGCGTCGGCAGAATCGACGCTCTGCCGACTGCTACTTGTACCCGAACTCCCTTCGTGCGTGCATGTCAAAAAAAAACAAATTCCATGCATTAGAGAGAGAGAGAGATCGCGAAGAAAACAGTGCCAAAATCCAGTTCTGATGAATACTCTTTTTAAAATAACTTGGAATTTATTGCCTTATGTGGTTTTAATTACAAGGTATTGCATTAGTAGGCTGTACCCTGGGTTCGCAAGAATTTTCGGTGGTTGATGACAGCCTAGGACATGCCCATGTTAAATTCATCAACAGTTTGCAGGCAAATTGTCGATGTGTCATCAACAACACCCTTCGGTGTGTTGGCTCAATGTGATGAATGGTACTGCAGGGTTATATTCTCTTACTCGTACATACATAAGTCAGAACGCGCCGCATCGGAGGCCTATAGTATATACATATGTACATAAGTAGCTGCTGTATTAACCCGGAAATTGTATCAATAATACAAATAATTGGTTGTCGTTTTATACATATGTATATATGTATGTACATATACTAGCAAGGTGCCCGCAGTGTAGAATATCCGTATATTTTGCGGATAGCCCTGCATATCTGTATAATCCTTATTCGCATGTTGTTTTAAAGATGGAGTTCTTATTTAATAGTAATAGAGATTAAACTATAGATTTTAGTGTTATTGAGGTACGAATAATGCAGGATTCCCTCGATAAAATTTCTAAAACTAAATTTTGGCTAAAAATAGCATCGATTGACTAACGCGTATAGTGTCGTGATTTTTTTTTATAGAAATTATCGGTTTTTCTGACACTGAAAAAAAATTTGGGGCATGTTTTTGGCCAAAATAAATCTTAGCAAATTTTGGTCCATCAGAGCCGGATTTTTTTGTGGATAGATAAGTCTTACTAGAACGCGTTTCGTGCCGTACGTCACACGGCTGCGCCCTTCGGTCGGTTGGGCGGGAGGTGGGCGTGGGACTCGCGCAAATAAAAAAAAAAATAAAATAAAATAAAAAAATACCTATAGATACTTAAACAATTATTATTATTGCGAAAAACAAAAATTCAGCTATTCGAAGGCCCCTCTAAATCCGAGTCAGTTAAGGATACAATATATACGTACGTGTCATACATTTCTATACATACATAATTTTACACACATTGATTGTCATCCACTTTTTTCTGAACGAGCACGGACTCTCCTATACTTTTTCATTTGCCGTGTCTCCAACACTATCTCTACTCCGCATCAGGCACCATCCACCTGCAGTCACAAACCGCTTTGCCTTTTGAGTTTTTTTTGGTTTTGGGGTTCCTGCCGTTTCTGTTCTTTCGACGTCTGCGCCGAGTTGCCAACTTGTTCCTTGTAAGCATTGCATACGCGATCTCGCCATTCTCAGCACATTAGTGTGACCGGCCACCGCTTCGTACGAGGCACTAATTGCGCAAGTCAGTCGACAAGCGCTGACCAGCGAGCTCTATTCTGAGAATGTCTACGGGAGACGACAAGAGCCCGCGTCCGCATCCGCATCTCCGCGGGCGCCTTTTCTAAAGCCTAAGGCTACCAGTGCCATTCCAAGGCCCCAAGGGCTCAAAGTGCGGTCGAAGTGGCACTGAAAAAGTTCATCGCCACAACAGATCGGATCAGTCAATTTTTTTTTTTTTTTTTTCGCGCGGGGTCTCACGCCCACCTCCCGCCCAACCGACCGAGGGGCGCAGCCGTGTGACGTACGGCACGAAACGCGTACTGGATAGACGCGAGAGAAGGTAAAAAAATAGAATAGAACGAGGAAAAATTAGGATACACTACGGGATAGTACTACAAGCAATACAGTTTTTAGTTTTTGAAGGCTTTTAATGTCTTCAATGCTACTAAAAAGACGATTGTAATCAGTACATAAAACCCTAAAGGGCTCATGTACTTCAAACTCACGCCTACAGTGGTTAACTACTAGTGGTATAAACGTTCTAGAAGAAAGACGGGGAACATGGAAATTGAGCTGGCCTAGAAGGTAGGGGCTCTCCACATCACCGTGTATAAGTTTTTGTAAAAAGACGACGCCAAGCATCGTCCTACGGTTAGCTAAAGAAGGTAGATTAAGTAGGAGAAGTCTACTAGCGTAAGACGGTAATCTAAGGTTTGCATCCCAGGGTAGGCCACGAAGGGCAAAAAGCAACAAGTTCTTTTGGACAGATTCAATGCGGCTACTATGGACCCCGAATTGAGGACTCCAGACGCACGAACCATACTCCAATATAGGGCGAACCAACGAAGTAAAGAGAGTCTTCGTTACATGAATCCCAGCATGCATCTGGCTTTGTTCACCATACAAGAAATATGTTCAGAGAACGAAAGTTTAGGATCCAGGCGGACACCCAGATCATCAACAATAGTAATTCTTTCCAAAGAGCAGTCGTTAAGCATATAGGTTGCAAGCAGGGGAGTAACACATGAAAAAGTCATCAGTTTGCATTTTGAGCTGTTGAGATGTAAATCGTTAGCATGACACCATGCTTGGAAGTTATCAAGATCCGATTGTAGGTCTGATTGGCAACAACTGTCCCTATACTGCAAGCAAAGTTTAACGTCATCAGCGTACATAAGTACTCTGGATTTGGTTAGATCCTGCGGCAAATCATTGATAAACAATGTGAATAGCAGTGGTCCAAGGTGGCTACCCTGTGGGACGCCAGATGTGACCCTGAGGCTATTGGATAGAACGCTTCTGAACAGAACCTTTTGGGTCCTGTCGCTTAGATAACTCGAAATCCACGTAAGAAGATCACTAGGAAACCCCATTGAATCTAGTTTTCTAACCAGAAGAGAATGATTGACCGAGTCGAAAGCTTTACTAAAGTCCGTGTAAATAACATCGGTTTGAAAGTTTTGTTGGAAGCCCCTAATAACGAAAGAGGTAAGTTCCAGAAGATTGGTCGTGGTTGATCTTCGCCTCATAAAACCATGCTGGCATGGAGAAATGACGGATCTGCATAGATGTTGCAAGTGAGGAGTGATTACATTCTCGAAAAGTTTGGAGATAGCCGATAACTTAAAGATACCCCTATAGTTACTGGCATCCGATTTGCTACCTTTTTTGTGGAGAGGAATAACAAATTATTCCCTCCAAATAAGGGGAAATTCTGAGGATTCTAAAGATAAGGTAAACAATTTAAGAAGGGGGTTACACAGCGCCTCGGAGCAATACCTAAGCACAGAGCCAGGTATACCATCGGGACCTGACGAATAAACTGGCTTAACACGTTAAAGATCAAGAATAAGTGAGCTTTCGTTTAAAATAGGACTGAAGATTAGGGACGAACTGGGCATAGCTGTAGAAAATGTATGATCTGAAGATGTTGAAGGCGAATATGTCGTTTTAAAAAACTCAGCAAAGAGATTAGCAATTGCTTGATCAGAATTTACTGTAGTATTCTTAAAAGACAGCGAGGGGGGGTATAACGTGGGTTTACGTTTAGAGTTAACAAAGTTATAAAACTGTTTAGGGTCCTGCGTGAACTGGACCTTACAACGAGTCAAATAATTTTTATAACACTGAGCGTTAAGCACGGTAAAGTTAGATCGAGCACTAAGATAAGATGAGAAAGCCGTTTTTGAACCAGTGAGTTTATATTTATTATAAAGCCTAGATTTTACGTTTTTTAGACGCGTCAGCTCCTTGTTAAACCAAAGTGATTTATTAGAGACCGACGGGTAGCGTTTAGGAACACATAAAGAGAAGAATGAATTCATGGCATTGTAAAAAATGTCAACGGCGGATGCCATGTCAGAGCTCATGTAAAGATTAGACCAATCAAATTCTGCTATTAAAGTGCTTAGCCTCTGATAGTCAGCCTTTCGGAACAGCGGACTCTGTTTAAACTGCTATCAGGTGTAGTAGCTAAGACTGTCCCAGTGTCGATAGTCACATCGAAAGTTGGATGATAAGGATCTTCAGGTTGCTTCAATGGAGGAACTCTAATTAGGTTTACACCTGCAGGATCAGAGACAAAGCATAGATCAAGTAGGCGGTTTAAAGAATTTGTTCTGGAGGGGGGTGGCTTTGGCTGAAAATCACTCGTAATAAAAAACACGGAAAAACTTTTGCGGGGTGTTACGCGACGAGCGTCAAAGATCTTTATTTAGCTGTAGGTAAATTAGAACTAGCATACATTAAATTTAAACCTAGCTGGGAGAGCGGATTGGAAGCTCTGTCTTGGAAGCCCGAAGAAAAGGGGAGAGAGAGAGTGTACGGGACACTTTGAGGCTGTAAATGGAATTACACTGCCTCTCGAAAATAAGCGCCCTTTTGGCGCGAACATTCTCCCCCCCCTTGCGAGGATACGCAGCAAAAATATTTGGAGGGCTTAGCTCGGGAAAGCGTTGGATACGCTGAGCGTTCGTCGACATGTAGAAGAGTGTGGTGATCCTGTCCACACGACTGGCATCGGCCGCTACTGCGGCAAGATCCTGCGGAATGGTGGTGGGCCAGACAGTTGACGCAGTATTCCTTCTCGATGACTGCCTGGAGCCGTTTCTCAGCACTAAGCCTAAGAAAACGGTGGCATTTCCGAAGAGGATGGTTTCCTTGGCAGACTCGGCATGGGTAGGATAAAATACCTCGGGAACGTTTGCTTTTGATTTCCTCGTATGGAACCCAGTAATTGAAGGACTCGGGGCGAGTCGTAACTCGTGTGGAGAACGAGGAAATCCTTTGGATCGGCGCGGATTCTGGCCTTGAAGCTTTGGAAGGAATCGGGACACTACCGGAATTGCTTGGATGCAGCAAAGTGTGATGCCGACCGTGGCACGTAAAACAGTTGTGGGCGCTTGTGCAATCGTGAAGTTGATGACCACTTGCAAAGCAATTTGAGCACAACTGTTTTCGTTGGAGATAAGATGCACGATCGTTTATCGTCATCTGTAGGAAGCGTGGGCATAACCGCAGTGGATGGTTCTCTTTTGAACACAAATCGCATATTTTCGATATTGGAACAATCTTGGTACTAAAGGATTTTAGCATTCGGGGCGACACGTTGAAGGGTGTCGGTTTGGATGGACGGGAGCTGAACGTAGGAGGTTGAATTGAATCTATAGATTCTAGAGTTCTATGGCGCTCCGTCAGAAAGGAATCTAGATCTTGCCACGTTGGAATTTCGGTTTTATCCGGGATGGATTGCTCCCATAATGCGAGTGTCAACTTTGGGAGTTTTGTAGAACACAAATAAACTAGGAGACAATCCCAGTTCTCAGTAGAAAGGCCGGACAGTTTAAGGGCCGTAAGGCAATTGCGGATAGTTTCTTGCAACTCTTTTAAGGCTGCAGAAGATTCTTGTACGGCGGATTGCATGTTCAATAATTTTCCCAGTTGGCTGTTCACCAGCGATCGTTTATTTTCGAAACGCTCAGTTAGTCCTTGCCAGGCTGAGCGGAAACCATCGTTGGTGAGTGGTGAATTGGAAACTATGGAATGAGCTTCACCACTTGTCTTGGCATTTAGATAGAACAACTTTTCTACAGGGGTCAGCACAGGATTGTCAATGTATACCGCTGTGAAAAGGTCTCGGAAAGTCGGAAAGTCGTAAAATAGGCATCCTCATATCTTGCCCTCAGAGTCGGCAAGGTGTCCGCCGCTCATCACTTGAAATTATTTCAGAACAAGCATCGTACTCTTTCTCGACCTTAGCCCATAGGGCTCGGACTTGATCGAGATGAATTTTGCACGTATACTGAGATTGGATGGGCTCTGCTGGATTGCAGAATTTGGATTCGAAGCGACTCAAACGGTCAGAAGTCAAACTAAATTTGTCTAAAGCGGATGGAGCCATACTGAATATATATGTGTATATATTTTATTATTTTTTTTGTAAATCTGGATTATTTTTATATAGATAGTTTCTAATTTTTTTATAAATGTCGAAACTGGATTTGGACTTTAGGAACCAATCGGAAACAGAACAAATTCTCTGAATATATTTTTTTGAATTTCAATTTGTCAATTTTATTGTATTCATGCGGAAGCGTTGGAAATAGCTCAATAATTAATCTCAGTAGAAAAACAAATACGGTCACACTAATGCGGAAATGGAAATTAGAATTTTATAAAAGATAATTCAGCAATTATTTTACGGTTCCGGACTTATTTCGTTTCGCGGTACTGTTTTCGGAGTTCAGAATAGCGGAGATAACAAGAGGCGGAAAATTTGCCAAAGATCGGAGCGTCGACTTGCCGACGATTAGCTTGTTAATATGTATATGTAATAATATGTATATATGGATGTAACTCAGCGCAGAATAGAGCAAAGACGAGTTATTAAATATGTAATTATGTTTGTATGGATATAACGTGTGTATGTAATGATGTTTGTCGTTTTGTATTGATGTGGAAATGTATTTCTTTATATAGGAACTGTTGACTGTAATAATTAATAACTCTTAGTTTCTTAATTTATAGTTCTTATTTCTTTGATGTATGTTTGTGTGCCAATTATTTATATTTAAATATTTTAAGTAAATATAAGGGTATGTATTTTTAAGTTTCGAAAGCGGCAGTAGATCAGTGGAGTGGACTGTATCGATTATGTGAGTATAAAAGTGAAAATAAATGCAAGCGCTGGAACACAGTGAACGAAAAGGAACTAGGTAAAAACTACTCGAAGAAATTTCACTGTGGCATTTGCCTTCACAGAAATTGTTTCGAGATTAATTCGGAAATTTTATTTATTTAGTTGATGGATAAATTTTGTTTTTTTTTTTTAATTATTTAGGAACCCGTGGTGGTATATTTGTGTTTGTATAAATTTTATTAATTTATGTTGATGGGTGTCTGTACATATGTGTGTATATATGTATTTACATAAATTTGTTAAATATGTTTTGCGGGAAATGTATAGATATCTGAAGTGGACTGTATTGGGCATATGTATGTAAGTGTAAATAAATGCAAGCGGAACACAGTTAACGAAAGGGAGCACGAACTATTCGGAGTTAAATGTTTAACTGTGGCTTTTGGCATTTATTTATACATTAACTTTAGGAAGTCGGAAATTAATTGGAAATTGGAAATTAATTTGGAAGCTGCCGGAGTGTCGGATCAATCGGACTTGGATTTAGACAATCATACAGAGAAGTTTGGCAAACTGAGTTTCGCTATAACCTCTTTGTATGACCGGCAGCAATATTATAAATAAAACTTATCTGAGCGATTTTTAAGCCACCGGAGCTGCTGGAGAAGGAGTTATCCGGCTCGAAGGACCATGTTCTGGAGGGGGGTGGCTTTGGCTGAAAATCACTCGTAATAAAAAACACGGAAAAACTTTTGCGGGGTGTTACGCGACGAGCGTCAAAGATCTTTATTTAGCTGTAAGTATATTAGAACTAGCATACATTAAATTTAAACCTAGCTGGGAGAGCGGATTGGAAGCTCTGTCTTGGAAGCCCGAAGAAAGAGGGAGAGAGAGAGTGTACGGGACACTTTGAGGCTGTAAATGGAATTACACTGCCTCTCGAAAATAAGCGCCCTTTTGGCGCGAACAGAATTAAAAATATCGTTAACTTGCGATAAGGATAAATCAAGCAAGCCATTAAGGAGGTCATGCTGTGCCGCAGTGTGAAGAACATTAGAAACCCCATCAGAAGACCAGTGAGCTCCGGGTATGTTGAAGTCACCCAAAGCCACTAATTGGTCCCTATCAGAAAGCCTATTGGAAACTGCCCGAATTGCCGAAAGGTGTTTCCAATAGATTGGCTCTTCCGAAGATGGAGGGATGTAAGAGCAGGTTACATAAATGAAACTACCTGTGAAAGATAGTTTAACGCAGATGAATTCGATGTCCAAAAAGTCATTAGATACCACCCGTTCCGAGATGAGGCTGGAGTCAACGGCAATTAAAACTCCGCCACCACGCTGGAGAAGACGGTCTAATCTGTAAATAGTGTACTTACATGGAAGAATTTCGGAGCAGAGGATCTTCGGCTTCAACCAGGTTTCTGTAAATACAATCACCTGGGATGCGAAAGAAAGGCTATCTGAATATAATCTAGAGAGCTTACTGCGTAAGCCCCTAGTATTCTGATAGGAAAGTAGTAGGGAAGAGGTTAGTTTTTTGGTTGTGACGGCTTGGGCAGTTGAACTCCCACAGGCCGATTTCTTTTCTTCCGTGCCTCGTACTCCTTGACTACAACGTACTCGGGCCAGAAGTCACCCGAGCAAATAGTGTCAAAGAGCTGGAATGAGACATTTATCTTAAATGACGAAATGTCTCTGGCATACGGAAATTTGAATTTTTCCACCTTGATATTGCCAGCTTGTGTTTTGCCTTGAATATAGGCTAGAACATCTTCCGATGCGAGATCAGGGGCAAGCCTCGAAACAAATATAGTTTTCGAAGGTGGGACTGCTGTTAGGGTCTTATGTAACGAATTGTTACCAACAACGGCCGGTATTCCGGGCAATGTTGGACCCTGGGTAGAATTTTCTACGGTTTTTTGCGGAGCCAAAGAATTGGGCTGCGCATCAGACACCACGGACGACGCGGAAATTGCTGGCTGCGCGGCTTCCGACACCTCTACGACCGATTCGGTTACCGAATCTTTGATCGTTCCTGATCTCGGAACCATTGGAACCGGGACCAGGAGCTGTGGCGACGGAGAGTGGCAGGAAATCGGTTGCTGTGTCTCACACAGTTGCAGCCGACTAGCAGCGGATTTTTTGCGTTTCGGCGACTCATTTAATAGCTTCATACTATTAAATTGAGCGTCCAGCGCGGAGAACAGGTCATTCGCCTTGCGAAAAGTGGCCATGATCTCAGAAAATCCACTCCTTGTCTGACGCATGAAGGATGATATTTCCTTCTCAACCGGTCGACAGGCCTCACAGCAATAACGCAGGCCCTTTTTGCTGAACACTGCGTCAGCCATTCGACCCGTCATCTCGATGCACTTAGCGTGCACAACTGCCTCGCAAAGCCAGCAATGGAAACTGGGCTGGTCTGCCAAAACATTTTTTTGGCAGTTCTTAATTACACAGACAATATTCTGGGACATGTTCACAAACCCTAGAACCACTGTGCACACTATCAATACCAAAAAAGTAAAGAGATAAAGAGAGAGATAAAAAAGCGCAAGAGTAAGAGCAGCAGAAAATCACAAGAGCGGCGAGAGCTATGAACAGCTTGGATGCAGCTAATAGCAAACGGCACTCGAGCGGGGGAGAGAAAAATAGAAACGGTAAAAGAGCAAAGAGGAAATATGAAATAAGATAAACCGTCTTAGCACAAAACTAATAAGTAATTATTTATGCAAATTAACTACACAGAAAAGTGCATGCACGAGCGGTAGCAAAACGGTATATCGTTATAAATATTAGGTAATAAGTTTGATGAAACCCCGGTGGTTAGATTCAAAATAACACAAAAGTCGGAGCGCAAAACAAAAACACGACCGTCCGCTACGAAGAGAAAGATCGACATGATTACAGCGGCCAACATAAATACTCCGGGCGCCCCAGAAACGGAATGCTCCCAGTACATGTTGGAAGTACATCGGGACCAAATTCGGGCCCTGTGGGAGAAGGTAGAAAAGACCTACGAGAGCTGCTCCGACTTGCTAGCCGTATCCGACGATAATACGGCCACCTCGACAGTGCTGGAATCAAAGTACAGCTACTGTTACTCCGTCTATTCGAGGTGTACTGCCCAACTTCGGCAAAAAATTGCCTCTCAGTCCACTCAGGCTTCCGCCAACGTTCTCACGCCGCTGTCGACAGGCTGCCGGTTACCGCCAGTGCACAGTGGTTCCGCTTGTAGGGAAGCGTGGCCAAAAATGCTTTTAATGGCATTAGAGGGCTGAAAGTTTTACCAAGCTTCGTAAATAGTGTTTGTAGTTGAAAAAATCCACCAACCAATGAACCGCAAACAATAAAATTTAAGAAATAATTAAACAATAACAATTTATGAGCCATTTAAATACTAAACAAAATTTACAATGGTTGTAACTTCAAAATTATACAAAAATTTTAGGATGTCTCCTCAAGCAAGCTATTAACTGAGGGAAATAATATTAAGTTGTCCTTTTTTTCAATATTTCTCTGCCCAGTAATATATTTCTTGGGGTACATTTTTTGTGTTTTTCAATAAAATTGTCTGCTTTATAGTCAGCCAATCAGACTCATACTGTAAAATAGAAGATTTCTTACGTTTATAACGCATCCAAAAATCAACAATTTTTTTGCAAATGTACTCAATTGGTTAAATACAAGCATTCAGTTCATCTCTAAAGCCGTTGTTTATCAAATCTTGTTGGACATCAGCAATTACTTGTCGTAATTTTCCAGCGTGTGTGCCTTTTTTGGAGCACCATATATTAAAAATATGTAGGCGTGCGAACACACGCTGACTTATGTCGCCTATGAAATTAAAAGTTAAAAACAAAAATTTTTCAATATTACGAAGTTTTATACACAATGTAAACCACAAGAAAAGACGAAGACAAACACACAAAACAAACACAGGGGCTCTGCTGGACAGGTTTGACCTTGAAGAAATAAAAGGTTGCGTTAGATTGTTAATTGTTTCACACACATCTGCAAGTTTCTGCAGATGACTTAAACACTTTTATTAAGTAAAAACTCTGATTAATACAATGAACATAATATCTATGGGGGAATCGGGGGGGAACACAACTAAAACTTTAGGTAAACATAAAAAATACGTTCACAAACTACACAAAAAATATTAAATCGAATTTGTTAATTTCACTAAAAAATTTGTTGGATTTATTTAATTCTTAATATATACATATAAAGTAAATACCTTCAACTTCAAAATGCATTTTGAATAATGAAAATCGGATCACTATGACAAACGTTTGACCACTTTGAATCGCAATTTTGTTTTGTAAAAATTCTTGCTTAGTACAGCTGCACTTCAAAAATGTACACATGATTACGCTTTGCATTCTATTTTTAGAAAGTCCCGTTAGATTTCCAGACAAAACCAGTTTGCCATCAAGAAGTTTGAACATTTTAGAGACAATTTGCGTGCAATTTTTTTCTATTCTTTGTTATCACTTTTTTTGATTTTTGGCCTCTTGCGGAACCACTGTGCAGTGGATACCGAAGTCTTTGCGGGTGATTATCTTCGGTGGCCCACCTTCATAGACTTGTTCACGGCCATTTACATCCAGAACTCGCGGCTCACCCCGGTAGAAAAGTTGTTCCACTTGCTATCAAAAACAAGTGGTGACGCACACGCCATTGTTTCCAAGGCCCCGCTTACCCATGAGGGGTTTGTCGCGGCGTGGCAAAGCCTCACTGACCGCTTTGAGAACCGGCGGCTCTTGGTCAACAGCCAGTTGAAGATCCTTTTCAACATCCAGACTGTTCCTCAAGAGTCCGGAGTCGCGCTGAAGGAGCTCCAAGCCACCATTCAGAGTTGTCTGACAGCTCTAGACATGTCCTCTATCAATGTTGAGGCTTGGGACTGTCTCCTGGTATTCAAGATTTCCTCAAAGCTCCCTAAAGTCACACTTTTTATGTGGGAGCAATCCATACACAACAAGGCCGAAATTCCAACCTGGAAGGAATTAGATAATTTCCTGACAGAGCGCCATCGTACTCTAGAGGCAATCGACGACGTGAGGCCTAGTGGCTCCGGGAACCTTCCGCCAAGATCGTCAAATGCCCCCCACCTGTGCGCAGACTCCATTCTTACGAACCACGGGTGGCTCCAGCAAGTAGAGGGTGTGACCTGTGTTCCAGGGAAAACCACCCACTTCGTTTGTGTCCGCACATCCTCGAAATGCATTTTGATGAGCGTGTTGTTGAACTATGTGCGAAGGAAAAAACTCTGCTTAAATTGTTTCGCACGAGGCCATCAGCATCGTGAATGTATAAGTGCCCACTCCTGCCTGACGTGCCACAGCCGTCATCATACCCTTCTACATCGTGGCAATCCCTTGGCAACTGTTCCATTTCCTCCCGTTTCATCAAGTTCACGACCCGTGCCCACCGCGAGAAGCGCTGCAGCTCCTGACGAGCACATGAATGTGCAAATATGTTTTTCATCCGGGACAAAAAAAAAAAAAAAAAAAAAAAAAAAAAAATCCGGGACAAGAGCTGTACTGTTCGGAACAGCGATTATTAATATAAATCATCTGGGTCGCGACTTCCAAGCTCGTGCTCTGATCGATTCAGGTTCCGAGGCTACGCTCATATCTGAGCGGCTCTTCAATCGAATCAGACTTCCATTTGTCCAGACTCGAGATTCCGGTATCAATCAAACAGTTGCCGGGCACTCCACGAAGCTCTCTCCATTCGAGTTCTCTCCAGACCCGGGATACAGTTAGAAGCGAAGGCCTATGTCCTTCCTCAACTGTCCGGACAACTTCCGTCCCACCCCGTTCCGAGAGATCTTCTAAGGGAACTTCCGGATCTCCCCTTAGCAGATCCAACGTTTTTCGAGAGCTCCGAAATCGATGTTCTGATAGGAGCTGACATTCTTCCGTCTGTGCTTCTGGGCGGCGTTAGGACCAACATGTTGGGCTCTCTTCTGGCCCAGGAAACAATTTTTGGCTGGGTACTTACAGGCCCAGTGTCAACGGCGCCCACTAACGGCGTGTGGGTGTTTTCCACACGCACTTCCTTCGCGTCCAACGGTTCATTAAGGAACTGTCCTACCAACCATAGTGGGGCCACCGTTTAAAGCAGACACTCCCGAGGTATTCGATCCTACCCGAGTCTGCCAAGGGAACCATCCACTTCGGAAATGCCTACGTTTTCGGAGGCCTAGCGCTGAGAAACGACTCCAGGCAGTTATCAAACATCAGTACTGCTCCAATTGTTTGGCCCACGAACATACTGAGGGAACGTGCCGGAGTGGGGATCGATGCAAAAAGGGCAATCAGTATCACCACATGCTCCTGCATGCTCACGAAAGTCCAGGGCACGCAACCCGGTTGCAGCAACGAGCCCCATTCAGATCCGAACCGAGGTCTTCACTCGCGCGCACACCGTCCTCTCTGGAGGGTAGGTGTACCCGAGGTACTTGGTCCTACCAACGCCGAGCCTGCCCGCAGTAATCAGGCACCCTTCCATTCCAAAGCTCCTGTTTACTGTGCCGTCTTGTAGCTCTAATCGTAGTTCCAACTTCTATTTCGCATCAGTACTGATTCCATATTTTTTTCTCCGTCATATTCTGCCAGTAATTTACACCTGCACGCCCACGCAGCGCCATCGCACCGGAGAGCAGATGCACTCGAGGTACCTAGTCCTACCGTGGCCGAGTCTGCGGTGGAATTAACCTGACGGAGCGCGACAGCGAGGGGATTGCGGCAAGACATGATCACCACGGAACATGTCAGCCGCGTCGTCCGCCACTTTCCGGTACATTTCAGACACTGTTTGGCCCTTGTCCGCCGCTGTCCGGGAATCTGCAACCACTTCAGCGTCAAGGAATCAACGGAGGAACCATCTGCTACGCCTGCCATCAGCCATAAAAGGGTTTTTTGCAACCCTTCATGCCAGGAGGCTCTCCTCCGCCGCCTCTGCCCTCCGTGCACCAAAATACGAGCGAACCTATGTTCTCCCGCTCTTCGCTCCTCGGCATTCCCGATCTGCGCTCGCTGCGAGGCGAGCTAGGGATGGCTGGCCCGCTTTTCGCCACTCGGGCCTGCTCCCGCACTGTTAAGCTGAGCTTATCGGTCGGGAGCGCGGCCCTTATGTTAACTTAAGTTAGTTCTATCTATGAAGCTGAATCGAATACATGCGAATGTGCCCTTGAAGTTACAACGACGCTCCCGACTTTATTTTTTCGTTCTGCAAAGTGGGATTTTTCCTGGGTACCAGCTACGTTTCACCAACTATAATTTCTGGCTATCTTTGGCGGCAGAAGCGCCCCCCTACACACAGTTTAGTGTTATAAGAATTGAATGGTAAGCAATTTTAATAGGGTCATTGAAATGGATTTGATTGATTCTTGTAGCGCCATCTGTGGTTTAGGTGGATGTTGAGAAGCTGTAGGGCTGCTATGGCTAAAAAGGATAGCATTGGCATGGGCGAATAGCTACCCAGTCGGACTTTCCATTATGAATTCTACCTGTTTTCCCTACTGAAGCGCTCATGGGGCTGGGCCCACCGTTCATGTAAAGTTCTAATTCGCTTTTATACATGGGCGGCCGGGGTAATTTATGATGCTGACGCCGAACAGTGGCGCTTTTCTGGCATTTGACGTTGCAAAAATCATAACTTTTGAACCAATTAAGATAATCGAATAATTTAAACGGCATTTGACAGTGAATTGATGTAAAATTTATATATCTAGTGGACAATGTGCCACGCCCACCCATTCGCCCATTTATAGGGCGTCAAAGTGAAAAAATCGATTTTATCGATTTGCTTAAATAAAACTATTTTAAAAAATGTAAAAAAATATTTTACACAACATTTTTTTTTAAATTTTGATTTAACATTTTGACTAACAATAAACCTATATTGAGGGAATTTCTAATAGCTGAAGCATTTCTGGACTATAAACATTTGATTCCTCATCCTTTCGCGTCTTAAATTCATTCAAAACAAAAAAATCACGATTTTAACACTGCAAATGCCCTTGCGCGCTACGGGTACCCCTGAAGCGTTTTCACCCACAAAACACGAAGTTTTTTGACCCTGAGTTGTTTCACTAAAATCGCTGCCAAAGGTGGAGTCGCAGCTAGACGCAGACTATCTAAACGGATCCTGGTTCAGGAAAGATACACGGAACTGACCTATATAGTGTAGTTGAGTGCTCCGTGGTGCCAAAAAAGTTCTAGACTGCTTTAGGCAGAAAAAGTTGTTAAAAATGGACACCTGGCAGGTAATGATTTACCTGTACAAGCCAAACCCAAACTGCCGGTTTTTTTTGCTTTAATTTACAGTTTATGAATGTATCTATAATTTAAAACCAAAATCAGTCCGATTGGTTGTCTAGTTTTTGTGTAATATTACCTGAAAGTCAACCAAATTCTCTTTTTTTTTAGTGTCGCAAAAACGGAATTATTTTTCAACTTTGAATGCTCATAACTTCTACAAAAATGTCAGATTTTTGTATTCTCAACGGATTTGGAATCGTTGTGAAATTCTCTGTCGATTTCTTATAGTTTAAATTTTTAAATTTTTGCGACTATAAATTTTTGATTTATGCAACGCCAAATGCGCCAATGGCGCCACTGTGTGCCGCTGCTATTTTCATTCTGAAATTCACGTGCAACGTTCATGGGGGTAATTCATGATGCCGACGCCGCTGCTCGGCTCACAGTGAAATTCATGTCTAGCACTCACAGTGAAATTCATGGAAATTCACGAAAAAAATATTAAAAAATTAGAAATAAATAATTTAGCCATTTTAGTTTATATAAAGAATTTTTATTATATTAATTAAGGCACTATATAGGAAAGTTAACGTTTATATAAAATTTTAAACAGATATATATAAATTTATTAAAAATATATTTACGTATTTCGATGGTGTCGTTGCAATCTTAGCGTCGATATCAATGATGTCATCTTCGGTTTTTAATGGAAAACGAAAACAGATTAAAAACTGTATAAATTAATTAGAATTAGCGATAGCTAGTCATATATATATTTAGGGATATAAATAATATAAAAAGTAATAAAGTTAAATGCATACATTTTTCTTCTTAATTTCGCACTCACGATCACAAAAAAAGCACAACGGATGACGTAATAACGCAGCGCGATCTACTTGCAACCCTTTGTTGCACCATAGTGTGACCACCCACATGCTAACGCTAATTTGCATATTCGCGACGATATAAGCAAACATTAAAGCTCCGTAACCAGACAGTAAAAAAACCATCTTTAAGCAGTAAGAGAGAGAGCGAGAGGCAAATAGTTGAAAACGGTTGTTCGGCAGCGGTAACCTGACAAGAAAACAATTATACTAGAAAAGTGTGTGGCACTTTCTAGTATTTTTCGAGCGGGCTGCGAAAAAGAATAAAAATTTTATAAAACAGTGAATTCCGACTGGGATAGCTCTCATCGCTCTTGTGAATTCTGCCTCTCTTCTGTTCTCCCTCCCTCTCTTTACTTTTTTGGTATTGATAGAGTTGCACAGTGGTTCTGGGCTTTGTGAAAATGTCCCAGAATTTTGTCTGTAATATAAAAAACTGCAAAAAAAATGTTTTTTCAAATCAGCCCAGTATCCATTGCTGGCTTTGTGAGTAGTGCATGCTAAGTGCATCGAGATGACAGGTCGAATAGCTGACGCAGTGTCCAGCAAAAAGGGCCTGTCGACCGGTTAAGGAGATATCATGCGTCAGACCAGCATTTAATGATATTATGGCCTCCTTTCGCAAAGCGATTGACCTGTTCTCCGCGCTTGACGCTCAATTTAGTAGTATGAAACTATTAAATGAGTCCCCGAAACTCAAAAAATCTGCTGCTGGTCGGCTGCAACTGTGTGAGCCACAGCAACCGATTTTCTAACACTCTACAGCACCACAGCTTCTAGTCTCTGCTCCAAATCCAATGGTTTTGAGATCAGGATCAAAAAAGATTCGGTAACCGAATCGAACGCTGGGTGTACGTTGCGGAGCCCAAATCTTTGGCTCCACAAATCTCCGTAGTAAAATCTACCCAGGGCCCAACAATGTCCGGAATACCGGCCGTGGTTGGTAACACTACGTTACGTAAGACCTTTATAGCAGTTTTACTATCAAAAACAATATTTGTTTCGAGGCTTGCCCCGAAAATATGAAGGTGGAAAAATTCAAATTTTCGTATGCCAGAGACATTTCATAATTTAAGATAAATGTCTCATCCCAACTCATTGACACTATTTGCTCGTGTGACTTCTGGCCCGAGTACATTTTAGTCAAGGAGTACGAGGCTCGAACGAGGAGAACACGGCCTACGGGAGTACAACTGCCTAGGCCGTCACTATCCTCAGTGTCCACCGCTGTACCTTCTGTCCCAAAAAACTAACCTCTTCCCTACAACTTTCCAATCAGAATACTAGGGGCTTACGCAGTAAGCTCTCCAGATTGTATTTGGATAGCCTTTCATTCGCATCCCAGGTGATTGTATTTACTGAAAACTGTTTGAAGCCGGAGATCGTCTGCTCCAAAATTCTTCCGAGTAAGTACGCTATATACAGGTTAGACCGTCTTCTCCAGCGTGGTGGCGGAGTTTTAATTGCCGTTGACTCCAGCCTCATCTCGGAACGGGTGGTATCTAATGACTTTTTGGACATCGAATTCATCTGCGTTAAACTATCTTTCACAGGTAGTTTCATTTATGTAACCTGCTCTTACATCCCTCCATCTTCGGAAGAGCCAATTTTTTGGAAACACCTTTCGGCAATTCAGGCAGTTTCCAACAGGCTTTCTGATATGGACCAATTAGTGTCTTTGGGTGCCTTCAACATACCGGGAGCTCATTGGTCTTCTGATGGTGTGTCTAATGCCCTTCAGATTGCGGCACAGCATGACCTCATAAATGGCTTGCTTGATTCATCTTTAGCTCAAGTTAACCATATATTTAATTCTTTAAACCGCTTACTTGATCTATGCGTCGGTCTCTAATAAACCATTGTGGTTTAAAATCTGGGCTTTATAAAAAATATAAACTCACTGGTTCGAGAACGGCTTTCTCATCTTATCTTAGAGCTCGATCTAACTTTACCGTGCTTAACGCTCAGTATTATGCAAATTATTTGACTCGTTGCACACAGGACCCTAAACAGTTTTACAACTTTGTTAACTCTAAACATAAACCCACGTTATACCCTCCCTCGCTGTCATTTAAGAATACTACAGTAAATTCTGATCAAGCAATAGCCAATCTCTTTGCTGAGTTTTTTCGAAACTACATATTCGACCTCAACATCTTAAGATCATACATTTTCTCCAGCTATTCCCAGTTCGTTCTTAATCTTCAGTCCTATTTTAAACAAAAGCTCACTTATTCTTGATCTTCAACGTGTTAAGCCAGTTTATTCACCAGGTCCCGATGGAATACCGGGCTCTGTGCTTAAGGTATTGTTCTGCTGTGTAATCCCCTTCTTAAATTGTATACCTTATCTTTAGAATCCTCAGAATTTCCCCTTATTTGAATCATTTATTATTCCTCTCCACAAAACAGGTAGCAAATCGGATGCCAGTAACTATAGAAGTATCTCTAAGTTATCTGCAATCCCCAAACTTTTCGAGAATGTAATCACTCCTCACTTGCAACATCTAGATCCGTCATCTCTCCATGTCAGCATGGTTTTATGAGGCGAAGATCAACCAAGACCAATCTTCTGGAACTTACCTCTTTTGTTATTAGGGGCTTCCAACAAAACTTCCAAACAGATGTTATTTACACAGACTTTAGTAAAGCTTTCGGCTCGGTTAATCATTCTCTTCTGGTTAGGAAACTGGATTCAATGGGGTGTCCTAGTGATCTTCTTATCTAAGTCTTATCTATCTATCTTATTTATCTAAGTGACAGGACCCAAAAGGTTCTGTTCAGAAATGTTCTATCCAATAGCCCCAGGGTCACATCTGGCGTCCCACAGGGTAGCCACTTTGGACCACTGCTATTCACATTGTTTATCAATGATTTGCCGCAGGTTCTAACCAAATCCAGAGTACTCATGTATGCTGATGACGTTAAACTTTGCTTGCAGTATAGGGACGGTTCATGCCAATCAGACCTACAATCGGATCTTGATAACTTCCAAGCATGGTGTCATGCTAACGATTTACATCTCAACAACTATAAATACAAACTGATGACATTTTCACGCGTCACTCCCCGCTTGCCACTTATATGCTGAACGATTACTCTTTGGAACGAATTACTATTGTTGATGATCTGGGTGTTCACCTGAATCTAAAACTTTCGTTCCCAGAACATATCTCCTGAATGGTTAACAAAGCCAGAGGCATGCTTGGATTCATTAAAGATGGTCGAAGGAATTCGATTCTCCTTATGTAACGAAGACTCTCTTACTGCGTTAGTTCGCCCTATATTGGAGTATTGGTTCGTGTGTCTGGAGTCCTCAATTCGGCGTCCACAGTAGCCGCATTGAATCTGTCCAAAAGAACTTTTTGCTTTTCGCCCTCCGTGGCCTACCCTGGGATGCTAACTTTAGATTACCGTCTTACGCTAGTAGACTTCTCCTACTTAATCTACTTCTTTAGCTAACCGTAGGACGATGCCTGGCGTCGTCTTTTTACATAAACTTATTCACGGTGATGTGTGATGTGCTCAAATTCCATGTTCCCCGTCTTTCACCTAGAACTATTATACCATTAGTAGTTAACCACTGTAGGTGTGAGATTGAAGTACATGAACCCTTTAGGGTTTTATGTACTGATTACAATCGCCTTTTTAGTAGTATTGAAGGCATTAAAAACCTTCAAAAACTAACAACTGTATTGCTTGTAGTACTGGCCCGTAGTGAATCCTAATTTTTCCTCGTCCTTTTCTTTTTGTCTTCTCTCGCGTCTATATAGAACGCGTTTCGTGCCGTACGTTTCCCCTTCGGTCGGTTGGGCGGAAGGTGTGAGTGGGACTCGCGCGAATAATAAAAAAAAAATAATAAAAATAAATAAATTGTTAAAAAAAACTTCTAATAAAATTAAAAATTTCAAAAAGCGCGAATTGAATACCTGTAGAATTAGTTGAACTGCATTGTTGCAAAACTTAATCGGGACAGTAGATTTTGCTTTATTACATACACTAATTTGGAAAAATCATATTCATATTCAATAAAATATTGTGGATTTGTAAAAAAAAAATAAAAAAGAATTTCGAACAAAATTAAATACCTTACTCCCCCCTCTAGTGAGGACTTTTCGGGAGGACCTTCTGCAACAAGCCGTAACATGTTTGTCTCCATATCCCGAATCCCTAGCCCTCAGCTACCTGACAACATTTACGGGTTATCCCATGTTAGGAAAATAACAAAAATGTCAGGCAGGAAGCCACGATTGGTTCTTTCAGAACCTTTACAGCTTTTCCATACACATACACATGTAAGAGTAGATTACAAGAAGTCTGTGGCACTAGACTACGAACCCTTCAGTACCAAAATTCCCTTCACGGCTCTTTCCTGGATGCGAATTCTAAAAAAAACAAATTGTATGGCATGTCCGAAAAACAAAAAACAAATTGTATGGGCTTCGTGGACAGAAGTCCGAAACGAAGTAGGCAAAAAAAAATTCGAACTGCATTCGGCTACCGCCGACGGCTCGCGAAGTTCGGGCAACGTATTTTTTGTTATTTTCGAAGTCATTTCGTTTTGTCTCGTTCTCCTAATTCTCTTTTAATTTTCTTCTTCTGTTGTATTCACACGTGATCGCGCATTGTGTAGTAAAAGCTGCGAAATAGTTTTTATAACATATAAGGTAAGTAAAGTTATTTATACTTAAATAATGAATTAATTTCCAGAATTTATCTTAAGCATGGATATGACTTCAACCTAGACTGTTTAGGTTTGCGGACTTTCATTTGATTCTAACATTTAATTTACAGATAACAAATATTCCCGGAGGGATCTTTAGTAGTCAGAGGAAACATGGCACTTGGCGTTAATGCTAAAAATAATGCTTCAAAAAATTTTACATAAATAAAAATATGAAATTTAAGTAAAAAAAGGAACAAATTTATTTGGGATTCTAGGGATTTTCTATAGATTTTCTTCCCTAAATTCTTAGCAGATTCCCCGCTGATTCCGCTTATAATTCAATATTGATTCCGACGTGAATTTACTTCGAAATTCCCGACAAATTCCTTGCAGGATTCATGCGGGATTTATAGATGATTCCTCGAGTAGTCCGAATTCCTTGATGCAGCCCGATTTTAAAATTTTTTGGTAGAAAATTCACGCTTATTTCCTCCATCTTTCTCGCAGGATTCACGTTTAGTCCTGCAACAATCATGTATCCGCGGTACTGAAGGGTTGTTGGACACGGGGTAGAACACCACCAAATCATAAAAAAAGATGCATGATTAAACATGATAATAATAAAAACTTATGTAGCTAGGGACGAAAATAGTGAAAATAATAAAAAATAAGAAAGGAAGCTAACTTCGGCTTACCGAAGTTTGTATACCCTTGCAGATTTGATTAAATAAAAAAAATTAAAACCGAAATTCTGGAATAATAAGAGAAGTTATGATCAAATAAAAATAAATTAAATAATAATAAAAAGTGGTCAAATCTTAAATTTGATGAAAATATGTTGAGAAACAGTAGAGCTATGATTTTTTCTTTTACTTCCCTGATTGGGCCACCCTCCCCTCACTGAGGATTTTTTTCTGAAGGAATTTGGTGTGCCCACCACATAACTTAAAAAGTTAAAAAAACGCGGGTTTTCGGGTACATATGTAAATATCTCAACAAACTCTCATAAACTCAAATATCTCCATATGCACAGATAAAAATGTAGAACAAAAAAATCAAGAACATTTTTCTTGATTTTGGTGTTCTTGTGTTTTAAAATTTGTAAGTACGATTCAGTATAAAATGGTTTGATTAATCCTGTTTCGGGATTAAAGCCATAAGACAGGCATAAAAATGTTAAATAATAAAATAAACCTAAAAAATAAACCTAAATATTCTTGAATTAAGCCTGATTCGGGATTAAAGTAAAATCGTATGTATAGGCGTTTTCGATATTTGAGTTAGCTTTGCCTCAGTGGACGAGTTCGTAAGCGGACGGTCTGCGAATTCTGGGACCCGGGTTCGAATCTTGCCGGGACGGGGATTTATTTCCTAGTTGTATGATTTAATAACAATTTATATCTCTGTAATAATCGTGAAGCCCTGAATATCTGCAAAGTTGGAAGACAAAGAGTCAGGCTGGAGATGCCGAAATGAAGAGATGAGCGCCAATTCTATCGTTGCTTTGGATTTGATCACACAAAATACTATTCCCTTCTTGAACCAAAAGTTGGCAGATGCAGTAAGCCCCACTGGACTGGCTGGAATGAGTGGCAGGGTATTATGTATTCCTGGTGTGTGCCAATTGCTTTGGTAACCACTAAGCAACCTTTAAACATTGCAGATCATATATTCAACGGTTAAATAATCGTCAAAGTGGAATAAACAGCAATCTAATTACTTGTGACGGATTCCCTCAGCTTTATCGTATTAACAAACACCAGGTCATCCCAGACTCGATTGTTAGGCAAGGCTTATCATATGCAGATGCGGCAGGATCTGGACCACAAAGAACAGTTTCTGGCCATCTTCCTATAAAGCGTTCGTCCATTTAAAATTTATAATTATATTATGATATAAGCATTAGCTTATTTCAGTTACCTTCTTACACTTCTGGATCTATTTTCTATATGCTGGGATACACATGCTACCGTGCAGATAACCCTGCAGGTCTTCCGAGAGTGGGATCATTTGTCAAGCAAGGATTGGTGCACTATCTGCGTAGATTTTTATATTTACAAAGTTTTACCTGACTGCCAGCTCACCGTGAGAGATGCGTTTGACCTGACTTCCGACCATTTGTCTTTAATGGCTATCAACATCACCACAAAGAACCTCCGAGATTAAAAGGCATATTTCCCCAGGTACCAATATAAGATTATTTCAGAATTAGTTAAACAATGTCGTTGACCTAAACACGGAGTTAAATTAAGGCAGAGGACGTTGATTAAGCTGTTCAAAACCTATTTATGTAGATTAAACACACACAGCATCTCCTGAAATAGCACCATCTTGGACAATATATGCACGCAGTAACTTTAATCTCTCACCGGAAGCTGTTGGCCTTCTAACGTTTTAGAAATGCCTTAGACGTGAATTCATCAGGAAAAATGGTATCGGCAGACTTTACACCAGGACTTCAAACAGAGTTAAAGATGAGAGCTCAAACTTTGTGCTTTGGAAACTCACGAAAAGATTTATGAGAACTGGCTCCGAAATTTCCGGTTTGAAATCCAGATGGTTCTTGGGCAAAATCTCTTTATTATTATCCTTATTGTACCTGGAGTAAAGAACGAAATTAGATCCTTTCGTAATAACAAGGCTCGAAATCGAAAATCGCTTTTGCCCTACAAAACATTACTCTGTCTGATGTTAATTTTTAACTCTGCCCTACAACTTAGACACTTTTCAGGCGCCTGGAATGGCCTATGTCGTCATGATACATAAGAACGAAAAACATCCCAATGACCCGGACTCGTACCACCTTTTTAGGCTCTTGCCTGCATTTGCAAACATATTTCAGAATTGCATTCTCAAAAGAATCCTTGAGACTTTTAAACCACATAAACCACCAACTTCAGCTGACCGAAGTTTGTATACCCTTGCAGATTTCAATCAAAAACAAGAAAGGAAGCCAACTTCGACTCACCGAAGTTTGTATACCCTTGTAGAATTTAAACAAAAAACAAGAAAGGAAGCTAACTTCGGCTCACCGAAGTTTGCATATCCTTGCAGAATTTCAACAAAAAATTAAAACCGAAAATCTGGAATAATAATTAGTTGCCAAATCTCAAATGTTATGAAAAAGGTTTGAAAAACGGCTAAGTTATGTTTTTTTTTTATTTTTCTTATTGTTTTAAAACGAAGGGACTAGTTCACGTATAATCGGACAGACGGACGGACGTACGGACAGACGGAGATGGCTAGATCGACTCGGCTGTTGATCCTGATCAAGAATATATATATATATATATATATATGATCAAGAATATATGTCGGAGATGTCTCCTTCACTGCGTTGCAAACTTCTGATTGAAATTATAATACCCTGCAAGGGTATGAAAATAAAGCCGAAATCCTGGAATAATAATCTCAAAATGTATGAAAATATGTTGAATTTTTCATTGAAGGTATGATTTTTTCTTTTATTTCTCTGTTTTTCCTATGGAAGCTATAGGATACAGTCGTCCGATTTTCATAAAATTAAAACTGAAATTCTTAAATATTATTAAGTGGCCATGGCAGCTATATAATAGGTCGCCCGATCCAGCCCGTTCCGACATATACACGAGTGAAAGTATATAAAAGACTAACAGCAAAGTTTCATTCCGATAGTTTTAAAACTCAGAGACTAATTTGCGTATAATCTTACAGACGGACAGAAGGACAGGCGGGCATGGCTGGATCGCCTCGGCTGTTGATCCTGATCAAGAATATATATTCTTTATAGGGTCGGAAATGCCTCCTTCACTGCGCTGCAAATTGAAATTATAATACCCTGCACGGGTATACAAATGGCACGGGTATATTCGTCAAACCGTCAACCAGCCTATATATTATATATCGCGACCCAGGGATTCGTCCATTTTTGGTCTCTGCACCTGACTACAGCACTTACGTTTTTTTGGCAGCCTGTAAAAGGGAATACCCAGTCCTACGTACTTATAGATAGAGGCTTGTCGGGGACTTTGGATTACTCGCCCTTGTTGTTTTGCTGAGTAGGTATGTTGATTTCTCCCATAATCCCTTTGTTTACGCGACTCCGGATTAGCAAGGCAGGTAGACGGTGCCCCTAAAACCAAAACCGGCACAAACAAGAGCATACAATCATAGTTTTGGTCATTCATGAAGGTAGCCCATTCCAAATTCTACCTGGTGATAGGTATAAAATCAGAATGCTATTCGGGCCAGGGCATCATTAGTAATCGAAACTTTGCCACAAGCAGACACAGAAGTACTCGTACTAGAGCTCATCATGGAACAGAGTCACTTTCAAACACAACTTGGATACGGCAATGTAATTAACGTCTACACTCCTTACGCAACGGTAGTATCGAAGCCAGAGGACATTGAAAAACTGGTGGATCAACAACTGCTTCAACTCAAGGTACACTACAACGAACAGGAGCAGAATTATGTAAACCAGATGCTGTTAGAAAATCCTATTGTTGTGGAGCGCAGGACATCACCGCCGCTCAGCATCGTGCTGCCAACACCAACACCATCGCTATCGCCCGGAGCGGTTTTGGGATCTGGCGCCGGGATGGAGGGCAAGGATGTGCAGCGTCAGCGGGCAGAGTCCTGCCGCAAGTCCCGTTACAACAATAAAATTAAGAAGGCTAAGCTGCGCTTCCGGCACAAGTTTGTCAGCGAGCAGCTGAAGAAGAGCGAATGTATGCTGAACACGATGAGGGAAGTAATCGCGCAAGCGGAGCGGCAGCTGCTCGACCGGGGCATCCCCGCCGCTGCCATCGAGCGCATGCGCAGAAGCTTCGGTCTCGGTCTCATCCAGCCCATGGATCAATGATATTGGAAGCCCCTCGACTAGTCTAGCTAATAGCCATAAGCTCACAAACACACCTTAAATGTAATATTCTTTCTTGTTGACTATATTTGCTGTACTATAAGAAAATTATTAATATTTAAATTAGAGAAAAAATATATGTTAATATTGTGGAGTTATTATTGGGCCATACCTCTCCAGACTTGAAATTAACAGACGGGAAATTAATAAATCCGTGTTATTGAATTGGGCAGTGGCCAGAGGTAACCTAAGATTACCTTTAATGCATTCAATGCATCACTGTATGAAATACGTTTGAAAAATAATAATTATAATTATAATCAGGTAGGAGACATGGCTGTCCCTATGAAGCATACATATAAATTATTAATTAAGTTTGGTCCCTCGCCACTGTCGGTGACGTCACGGTTGGGCCTGGGTAACTACCTCGTCTAGTAGTTACTTGGGAGTCGGGTAGTCGCCTCGACTTTTTTGGTTCTTAAGAAGTTTATGATGGGAAAACTTTCTCCGTTGCTATGGCCCTTGATGCACAATAACCACTTTGTCAAATAATAAGGGTTACGGCAGAGCCAGAGTTCGTTTCAGCGATCTTCGCTTTATTGAATATAAATCGAAACTAAACTTAAGAATTAACAAAAGCTCATGCATGACCGGATGCCCGTGGCAGACCGCTGACCATGCACAATTTGCAGAAGTCGTACGATCGCTATCCACCAATGAGACAAAACCACGGCCCGGAATGGTATAATATGCTAGCTCAGCTCTCGGGCCCATAGGGGTGGAAAAATATTAAGGTGGGCCATACATGAGTGGTATATAAAGTTTAATAATAATTAATAAATAATAAAAATGATTAATATTAATAAATGATAGTTAATAAAAGTGATTAATATTAATAAATGAGAGATAATTAAAATGATTTATATAAATAAAGGGAATATGAATTGGCCTGCTCAGCCTAAGCTAGGAGTTGGTTGTTAACTACTCCCCCTTAAATCGGTCGCCGTCCTCGGTGACAGCCAAATCGTCGATGGGCCTTAGCAATTGGGATGCCTCTCGTTTGCGCCTGCAGTGTTGTCGGAACAGGACCAAGCCGCGTAGAGTGAGGCTGACAGCGACTCCCGCGACGAACCAAATCCTAGGGGAACCTACAGCAGAGATACGTCATCTCTTGCATCAGGCGCAGGTTATGTTCGTTCATCCGCTGTAGTAGTGGCAGGCTTAGTATGTGATCGTGTCCCGTGATGTTAATTAAGGGAGAGGCCGCGATTCCTGCGCTCTTATTCACAGAGTAGTTGAGGTTAAAATACACGGAGTTGTTAATTGCCGCCTTCCTATCGAAGGTGATAAGGTGAGTCCCTATTATAGTTGTTGTGGGACCGTCATCAATAGTAATCCTCGTCAGATTTTCGTTGATGATTATTACTCCTTCGTCCACTATTGTAAGGGGCTCCAGATTGCTGGGCCGCGTCCGGCATGTGGCCGCCCCGCCTGTATGTAATTGCCGGGCGCAAATGTTGGTAGAAGCACAATCGGATACTGCTAGAATTCCGTCATCGCATTCAGCCACGATGTTGTCTTCTATTTGTAGCAGGGTATGGTAATGTGCGACAGGGAAGAGCAGGACTTTCTTAAAAATGAGCTTAACTCTAGGATACTGAACTATGACATGGATAAAAACATTAGATTGAAATATTGTAATCTTAGATACATCCATAAGGCTAACTATGGAAACCTTCGTGACCTGTTCGTCAAAGGTAGATTTAAGGTCACTATGATTAATTATAACAGGATTTATAATGTTATTCTTGGCAAGTGTGATTGTGAGCACGCAATTTTGTAATTCTGAAATAAGTATTCTATTCCTGGCTAGAAGTGTTTCGAAAAGTTGGCCGGAGTCAACTAACCCGTCGTTCTTTGCCATTAGACTTATATTTACTGTCTGTGATTTGGTTAATTTGTTTTTGTGTGTTCTGTGTTGATTACAACCAGTCTATTGTTTGCCTTAATAAGCGCCGCTTTGTTTGTTCTAAGTTTAAAGAGGTCCTCTGCGTTGCCTGCCACGACCTTGAGTGCCGAACCTAGGAAATCTAAGCTCCTGGCCTCCTGGCTCCTCCTCGTGCTCCTATGGTGCACGGTTAATTCATCCAGAATGTTCTGGGCATGGTTGACGTCAACTTCCAGTAGCTTCCTCATGTGCGATTGTAGGAACAGCTCGAGCATTCTGACCTTGATGCTGGAGAACTCGGACAAATTAGTCGAATGCCTTACCAGGTATGTTCCCATACTAGGGCATTTCCGTCCAATACCGGAATATACTTTGCGTGAGAGAAGTCGGTGATTCGCGCGTTCGCGATGGACAGCAGCAAGGTGAGTAGAAATTGTAGCAGTATTGAGTTTTGTATAACATAAGGGCGAGTATGGATGGTGGAGGTGTTTATTTGATATTGTCCTTATGGACTATCCTCCCTTTAATGAGAACAGATGTATTTAGGTCTGCTTCTATGCGCTCTTCTGAATAGAGCGGCGTCAGCTTATTTCCGAGTCTTTTATTAATGCACACTAGTACTTTTTCCCCGACTTCAAAGATGCTGTTCTGTCTTGAAGTGTTGATTCTTTCGAGGTTGGTCTGTTGCGCCTTGTCAACTTTGGGTCTAATAGCCGCGTTGACTTCGTCGCTACTGGCATGGATAACTTCCACTGCCCTACAATTCGTGACCGAGTGCAACGATCTATTGTATTCTACTGTAACCCGCAAAATTAGTTCCACGGTGTCGTCATTTTTTTTTTTTATCGATTTTGAGGCACCTGGATATTTCTGCCAAGGTACTGTGAAATCTTTCTACTTGGCCATTTGAGCTACTGTGAACTGGTGGCGCATTAATGACATCGATACTATATTGGTTTTCAAAAAATACGTAATCGTTTCAGAATTGAAGGAAGCTTCATTGTCACAATAGATGGTTCTAGTCTTGTGGTAGAAATTTACCAATTGGAGTATAGGGGCCCGTACATCAACTATTGCCCTGGAAGATAAGGGCTGTACGATGGCGAACTTTGAGAACTTGTGACGGTCTGCCGCCCAGTTTCCCAGATAGCTCAGGGACGGCCAGAGTCCGCCTAGTAGTCCGAGTGGTAGCTGTAAGAGATATTCCCCCGATTCCCAGTAAGAACAGTGGAGCGAATTCGGTGACTTAAGTAGGTTTCTCTGTTTATTTAATGCTCGTGGTACAGAGTTGACTATCGGGATCTCGGGTGCGCTGCAGCCTGGTCTCAGTCGTCTGGGCTTCTCGCGTCGGGGTCGTCTTTGTCTCAGTGATCGCGGCTCGCCCTGGACTCGGAAGTCTTCAGAGAGAGAAGCGGGCGGACTCGCAAGTCTTCGGTTTTGCGGACTCGTAAGTCTTCAGAGAGAGAGGGCGGACTCGCAAGTCATTAGTTTGCAGACTCGTAAGTCTTCAGAGAGAGAGGGCGGGCGGACTCGTAAGTCTTCACCGAGAGAGAGAATTCGGCGGGCCGAATTCTATGTCGCGACTCGCAAGTCCTTCGACAATGTATTGGCAACCCAAATCCTCGGATTCTGGTCGCCTACCAAAAAGTGACTTTGGCTGCTGACTACTAGGAGTGTGCTACTAGAGGCTTACCGCTCCCGATCGCTGTCGGCCGCTAAGTGACTTCCTACGGCCAGCGGCTCGCCTTATATAGGGCGTAGCGAGTTTTAGTGTGCCCGCCGCGATCAGCTGCTTCCTCTTCTTTTCCCGTGTGACCCTGGCCGTTAGTGTGGCCCTTTATCGGCGCGCGCGCACATTTAATTCAAATTCAAAGTATTTTGTGCGCGGCACGCGTCACACTCCCCCACCCCCCCGTTTCAATCGTGGCGCATGATCGCCACGTGGTTTCCTCTATTGGAAACTACTCTCCACATGACGCCTTCATCCTCCTGCAGCCAGCGCTTCTGCTGCCCGTAGCGTTTCCTGGCCAGCCTCTCCTTGATCGCTGCCACTCCTGCCTCGGAAATGACCGCCCCGGCCGGCACAGTCCAGCCCCGTTCATTTCCCTCCACTGGGTGCAGTTTGATGACGTCCTGATCCGTCGGTGGCCGTGGCACCAAGGGTGGTGGGCCTTCCTCCTCCTGTGCTTCAGACGCCTGGCTGGGCATCCTCGGGCCTGCCACCAGGGACCTGACCGCCCTTGGTTGAGCGGGTGCCGTCGCCCCCGAGGTGGTCGTCCCCTGCCCTCCGATCCCCACCTGCCGTGGGACATGCGCCACTTGCCGCCTGCCCGCGCCTCCATGGACCAGCTAATCCGGTCTTCGCGGTCTCTGCCGGTGCTCCGCCTATCCTTCTGCCCATCTACGCCGGCTCCGTTCGCTCCCTCCCTGCTACCGGGATCGCTGCTGCCTCCACCAGCTTGGCCCGCGTCGCCGCCACGTGCCGCTGCCTGACCTTCGCCGTGCTCTCCTCGATTATCCCAATTTCTTCAGGCTCTTTAGTAGATATCGATGTCTCGTTATCGGGTTCTTGCGATATTTCCACGTACGGTTTCGTGACTCCAATTTGTGCTACTTCCATTGCCTCGTTGTCGCTGCTCCCTGCCTCCTTTATCTCCAGCTTCCGATTCCTTGCCACGATTTGGAACCCGTCGTATGTCCAGTAGTCCCTCGGGTCTGGCCTTTGATGCGTGGCCTGAGCTGCTAGTTTTAGTTGCTCATGCCTTGGTGGGTCGCCACAATTGCGTGCCGTATGTCCTGAGCCACCGCATCTAAAGCACATCTCTTGCTTTATCTGTTGCTGCGTTGGTCGTATTGCGCCCTCCGTTGCTTCGATTTCCTCTACTTCCTCGGCTAATTTCAGGAACTCCGTTAATGTGCTAAATCCGTTCCTCCGCGTGTATAACTTTATTTTGCTCCTGCAATTTTTGTACACCCTGTCCAATTTTTCGCCTTCGGATAGCTTCGTGAATCGCATCAGCTTCCGTAATTCGGTTGTTCCACCTGTTCCTCGTACCTCCGTGGCAGGAAGTAGTCCAATAACTCCTCCTTTAGCTGATCCCAGGTCCTGATCTCCGTTGGCGTGGTGTTCTACCAATCCGCTGCGAGTCCTTCCAGAATGAATGGCATGGTTTGGATTAACTGGTCCATTGCCATTCCGTACCCTCTGGCCCACTGTTCTATCTTCTCCAAGAACTCCAGTGGGCTTGATGTTCCCTGGTACCTTATCCCCCATCCTCGCACTCTGTCGATAATCTCTACTTCCACCTTCCTTCTCGGTTCCTTCATCCTGGATATGTTCTCCTGGTCTCGGGTTTCTCCTACTACCACTCTTCCTGCTCGGGTGCCAATGTGACGGTCTGCCGCCCAGTTTCCCAGATAGCTTAGGGACGGCCAGAGTCCGCCTAGTAGTCCGAGTGGTAGCTGTATTCCCCCGATTCCCAGTAAGAACAGTGGAGCGAATTCGGTGACTTAAGTTGGTTTATCTGTTTATTTAATGCTCGTGGTACAGAGTTGACTATCGGGATCTCGGGTGCGCTGCAGCCTGGTCGCTGTCGGCCGCTAAGTGATTTCCTACGGCCAGCGGCTCGCCTTATATGGGGCGTAGCGAGTTTTAGTGTGCCCGCCGCGATCACCTGCTTCCTCTTCTTTTCCCGTGTGACCCTGGCCGTTAGTGTGGCCGTTTATCGGCGCGCGCTCGCATTTAATTCAAATTCAAATTATTTTGTGCGCGGCACGCGTCACAAACTTATCGATGAAAGTTAGGAAGATATTTTTGTCGGTTGAAAAAATATCAATATGTAAAATTTTACGAAGGAATTGTAGTGCTTCCTAACTCCTGTCGCTTGGGGTGGCGATCATATTAGGCTTTATTGCTGATCTTGCAACTCGCGATAATTTCACTAGCCAGCTTTGACATGTTCGGGAAGTAGCAGTCGCGGAGAATTTGCTTGGCGTTTCCCTGCTCAGCCCTGTTAGCGCTTAATTAACAATTAATTAATTATTAATTGTTATTAACATTAACAATTTTTAGATGTTCATTAGTATTTGTAATGTCACTAACAAAGTTTTTACAATGCCAGAATTTTGTTGCAGGGAACTTCTGCCTCAAGGCATGTTGAGCCCAAGCTAGCGTCGGAAAATCGCAGTGAATGGCGTTTACATCGTTGGCGTTGACGTTACAACGTTGTCGTTGACGATTCCTTTAACGGATTCGACCAGTAGGCTTTTGTTATTAAAATAAATAGTGTGGCGAGTTCTATTGCCAAAAACAAGAAAGGAAGCTAACTTCGGCTCACCGAAGTTTGTATACCCTTGCAGAAGTTAAACAAAAATTAAAACCGAAATTCTGGAATAATACTGCCGAATCACAAATTTCATGAAAATGGTTTGATAAACGGCTAAGTTATGTTTTTTTTTTATTTTCCTGATTGTTCCAATGGAAGCTAAATGATAAAGTCGACCGATTTTCACGACATTAAAACTGAAATTCGGGAATAATATAAAACGGCTAAATCTCAACTTTGATGAAAACATGTTTAATATGGTTTTTTCTTTTCCTGATTGTTCCTATGGAAGCTATAGGATATAGTCTTCCGAGTTTCATGAAAGTAAAAACAAAATTCAGGAATAATAAAAAATCGCTAAATTTTAACTTTGAAGAAAACATGTTAAAAACTGATAAAGTTAAATTTTTTTTCTAAAATATATGATATAGCCATCCAATCCGGCTCGTTCCGACATATGTACAAGTGAGAGCATATAGAAGACTAACTGTAAAGTTTCATTCAGATAGCTTTAAAACTGAGGGACTAGTTTGCGTAGAAACGGACAGACGGACATGGCTAGATCGACTCGGCTGTTGATCCTGATAAATATATACTTTATAGGGTCGGAGATGTCTCCTTCAATAAGTTGCAAACTTCTGACTGAAATTGCAAGGGTATAACAATGAAGTCTTGCCTATTTCTTCCCGCAGCACATCGCCGATGGCCCTTTGGAATATGCTACCTGCGTTTCTTAATCCGAATGGTGGTCGGCAATATTCGTACTTCCCTCTGTTACTGAGAACGAGGTTTTTCCCGGTCTTTCTCGGCCGAGTACATCTGATGAAATCCTGACTTCAAGTCCAGGGTAGTACAAAATTTGGCTTTTCCCAAGTTCGCTAGAATCATGGGAATGCTTGGCATGGGGTAGCGATCGGCAATTGTTTGCTTGTTTAGTTTCCTAAAGTCGATTACCAAACGCTTTTTCCTGATGCCATTATCGTCAGTTCCTTTTTTGTCAACTACCCAAGCAGGGTTGTTGTACGGGGATCTGGAAGGCCGGATTATGCCTTTGCTCAGCAGTTCCTTAATTTCTTTGTTGACAAAGTCTGCTGCCCCCATGGGACAGGGTTATAATCTGGAGTAGACGGGTTCGTCACTTTTAGTTCGAATGATGGCGATGACCGAGGTGTTGAAGGTGAGCGCTTCGTTAGAGGTTAAAAACACCTGTGGAGACGGTCACGAGGTGGCCGCCGCCACGAAATGTAAATATTTGTAAAACATATAAATACTCCTTAGCTTAAGTGTAAATAGTAGGTTAAGATTATGTAGTTAGGGATTAGTTGTAAGAATAGGGTAAGATTAGGGATAAAGCTAGGGTTAAAAGTAGGATTAACGCTGTACAAATGAAGTCTTTAATAGGTTAAGGCTAGGAGGTAGGCGTTAGGGAAAATCAGGAGGGGGCCGGGCGCTCACCATCGGTCACACCGGGCCTGACGTCACGGGCAACATTGCCCGCAAAATTGCCCGCAACATCGCCCGCAACATCTGCAAGGAACGAGACGAAAGAGGCCGGAGGACCGGAACACGGATCCGCCAATCAGCGGCCAACAAAAGAAGCCAGAGAGCGCGATCAGGGCAGAGGCCCACGGCGCAGGCGCCGGAATGCGAAAATGGAATTTGCATTCGGCCACCTGCTGCCTGAGAGGGAGCGAGAGGGGAAGTCCGCAATGCCAAGAATGCATGGAATGGATCGCAGCAGCGCAGCCGACAGCGAGGTGGCAGAATTTGGCCACGGGACGATTGAACTTGAATTACGAAGATCACTCGTAATTGGACCAGCAGCGTAAAAAGTTTAGTTTACCAGTGAGATATACCCCCCGCGACAAATACACACACACATCGGCACCAGGACACACAGGACACAAAGGACACCGAACGACCCCCCCCCACGATCAGGAAGCGAAGACAAGGACAAGGACAAGGAGAAGGAGACATCGGGTGAGCCAACTGCGCCCGACACACTCAGTTAGAACCTAGAACACTGGGGCGGGGAATAATAGGAAATAAAACAGGGTATTTTACAAGCAAGGAGTTAGCGCAGGCAAACTTAACATGAAATAAAGAAAACAATATGAACATACGACAAGGAACCTTGTTTACTCCTTACACTAACCAGCCATCCTTTTCACACCCCGCTGTCCCCCTCCTCCCCATCTCAGTCGCCGTTGGGTCACACCAGACGCGGATTTGGGCAGGACGGGAACAGGAGCACCCCGCTGCTGAGATTAATTCCGGGCGTGGGTGTGGGCGGCGACTCTTGGGCTCGCCAAGTCGCCTGCCCGATCTCAGAATGCGTCCCAGGGGTTAGCCCGGGCGCCGCAGCTGGCGAATTGCGAGTCATAGGGGCATTTTAGGGGAGGGCGTCGGCCGCCGTTGGGATACTACGGTGGAGCCGACGGGCCGCGGCAGCTCGGGCACGCCGGCGCCGTGGTCATAGGTCAGGGTTGCGGGCGCGGGAGCAGGCTGCCGGTATCACGCCAGCCACGGCTCCAGTCTTTAGTGGAGGGTCCGGCCGCTGGGAAACTCCAGGGCCGGTAGTGGAATCCCGCCCAGCGTGGGCAATAAAAATCTGGCAGTTGGAGTCGGAGAAACCCACCCTTAAAATACTCGAAAACCTCGGCCCCTCCATTTCTTGGCGTTTCCAAATTATAAATTTAACTGGAAAGGGACTCTGGGCCGCTGAGTTCATATCTCGGCCTTTGCATCCTTACAGTTTGGCGCCCGAACAGGGACCGTCAGGAAATGGGGAGATGTAGGAGCCCTTACTAAGGTGGATTAAAGCCCCACCAGCCGAACGAGATTTTAACGGTGCGTACATGTACATATATATACATACATATATGCACATGCAAACGACCAAAAAACTGCCAGAAAATTCTATATTAGAGGCGCACATGCAGCCGCCGTAACGGCACCTTGTTTTTTTCGGGTAGCTAAGAAGAGAAGGGGAAAGAAGAAATCGCAATAGGAAAATTCCATTCAAGTCAAAGAAATACAGTCTCGGCAAAACAGGCCGCAAATTCGTAGTCAATAAGAAGAGTTACAAAATCGCTGCCGACGCCGACGTCGGCAGAGCAGAGCAGAGCAGAGCAGAGGAAAAAACGTCCCGCCCAGCGTGGGCAATAAAAATCTGGCAGTTGGAGTCGGAGAAACCCACCCTTAAAATACTCGAAAACCTCGGCCCCTCCATTTCTTGGCGTTTCCAAATTATAAATTTAACTGGAAAGGGACTCTGGGCCGCTGAGTTCATATCTCGGCCTTTGCATCCTTACAGTTTGGCGCCCGAACAGGGACCGTCAGGAAATGGGGAGATGTAGGAGCCCTTACTAAGGTGGATTAAAGCCCCACCAGCCGAACGAGATTTTAACGGTGCGTACATGTACATATATATACATACATATATGCACATGCAAACGACCAAAAAACTGCCAGAAAATTCTATATTAGAGGCGCACATGCAGCCGCCGTAACGGCACCTTGTTTTTTTCGGGTAGCTAAGAAGAGAAGGGGAAAGAAGAAATCGCAATAGGAAAATTCCATTCAAGTCAAAGAAATACAGTCTCGGCAAAACAGGCCGCAAATTCGTAGTCAATAAGAAGAGTTACAAAATCGCTGCCGACGCCGACGTCGGCAGAGCAGAGCAGAGCAGAGGAAAAAACGTCGCTGCACGTGCAGATCACGAGTCGCGGTCATACATACATACATATATACATATATCTACATACACGAGTACTAATTTTCGCTCTTGGTTGCGCCGCCATCAGGGCGGGGACCAACTTATATATTGGCCCCATCTATTAAAGTATGACACTCAGTAAATACCCTTCGTTGAACACACATCGGAACAAGAAATAAAGGAAAATTAAATCGCCGCGAAGTTAGAAACTCTAGCAAAGAGATCCTGTAAAAAAAAAGAAAGAAAAAGAATAAGAATAGTCCTTCGGCCCCGAGGACATACAGATCCTGCGCAAGTAAATTAAATAAATCAAAGGATAAATAATAAACTAAAATAAATTAATAAAATAAAACAAAGCAAATAAATAAAATAAATTAAATAAAATAAATTGAACAAATAATTAAATAAAAGAAATCGAAGAAATTAAATTAAATTAAACGGAAAAGGATACACTGAGAGAATTGAATAAAATCAGGACACACTGAAAATAAATTTATAAAATAATAATAGGAAAAAAAAATAAAGTAAACTAAATAAATAAAACTAAATAAATTAAATAAAATAAAGCAAATAAAATAATAAAATAAATTAAAGTAACTGGCTGGATACACCCTGAAATAAATAATAAAAATACAGTAAATAAATAGTAAAATAATTTAAAATAAAGCGAGGGAATTATATCGAAAATTGACGGCTACACTGAGGAAAAAAAAGGAAGAAATAAAGAAAGAATAATTAAATAAACGAAAGGGAAGAAAAGAAAAATAAAATGAGAACAAAAACGAAGAAAAGCGGCCAGGAAAATACACGGAGAAAAATGAAATAAAATAATTAAGTGATAAATAATAAAATAAAAATATACGATATAAATCATAAAATACAATAAAATAAATTTTAAATTAATAAAGAAGGACAAATAGGGTAGATAAAGAAATAAGGATAGGCAAGCGAGGGAAAAAATAATAAAATAAGACACGGATCAAATGAAATGGAATAAGAAAATAAAATTAAGGAAAGAAATTTAAGTAGGACAAACGGAAAAGAATAACGGAAAAGAATACGGCGAGACACGAAAAAAAAGAAAGAAAAAAAGAACAAAACTATAGAAGGAAAAGAAATAAGATAGGAAGACAAAGAAAAGAAAGGGTCGAAAGCAAGGAAAGAACACACTGAGGAAAATAAATAGAGGAAGAAGGTCCAGGAAATAAAACAGCGAAAATAAAAGAGAGGAAATAAAATAAAAAAAGAAAGGAAAAGAAAATATAATAAACGGCGAGAAAGGTTTAAAATAAGAGAAGAAAAATTAAGTATTAATAATCCTAAAGAGAGATAAGAAAAAAAATAATAATAAGGCAACAATAGAAACAGAAGGAAAAGGAAATGCTAGAATAAATAAATAGCGATAAATAGTGGTAAAGGGAAAAATTAAATAAGGACAGTAGGATATAACAAAAATAAAAAAAATAATAAATAATAAAATATAAATAATAAGACAACAAAGAAAAAGAGAATCATGGGCGTCACCTGGATTAGCTACAGGAAGAAGTTGGAGCTGGAGACCATACTGCTGGAATTCGGATTGGAACGAGGAGGCACAGTCGAGGAGATGCGATCGCGGCTGATTGCCTTTGTGCGTCAGCAGGACCATTCAGAGGCGGTACAGATCCGTCTGGAAGAATTGGAGAGAAATTTTGGGAACGCTCCCACCGGGGACGCAAAGCTGCTGTCGCCCATGTATTTAGATTCGGAGGCAAACTCGCCCGGAGCTGCGGCACCGACGGCGCCTCTTACTCTTTTACTGCCTAGGAGTACTTCTCCGGCTGCAGGGAGACGCATGCCGACGAAGACGGAGGAACCCTCGCGTGCAACGAGCTACCATGGGGACCCGGGAGCCGCACTATTGGATCGGATGACCAAGTGGGGACTCTCATTCGACGGGACGACGGATCCGCTCTGCTTCATAGAGCATATCGAGGAACGGGCCGACACTAGCCGGATCGATCAGAGGTATCTCGCCCCAGCTTTAATAGTACTACTGACTGGCCGCGCTGAGAGCTGGTATACGACAAGTGGACTACGGAACGCCACTTGGACGGAGGTTCGCAGGGAGTTTCTGGATTTCTTTCTGCCGCCGCGCTACTATCAGCGACTGGAAGACGAGATTAGGACTCACTTTCAGAGGCCCAACGAACCCTTTAAGGAGTATCTGGTAGACCTACGCTTGCAGATGCGCCGGGCCGGATTTACGGCGGAACGAGAGCTGGGAAGGATCTACGACAACATGTCGCCGGAATATCAACTATTCATAAGGAGGCAGGATTTTCGCACACTAGCGGAATTGACTCACTTAGTGGTCATCAGGAGACTCGCCGAAGGAGCGGACGAGCTCAGAACCACCAGGAACCGAACTCACGGGCACCACCTACTTCGCGTACCACCACGGATGCGGACCGCACGGCCCGCAGGCCTCTGACGAACCCCATGCCAGGAAATTTTAGCAGGAACGCAAATACGAGCCGGGCAACAACGCCGGAGCAGGCACCAGTAAACGTGCGAGGAGCATGCAGGAACTGCGGCCAGCCCGGGCATTTCTCAACGGAATGCCGGAACCTAGGGATACTCTTCTGCCGGGAATGCGGACGACGAGGAGTGCGGACGTTTGAATGCTGCCAACGACAGGTTTCGGGAAACGGAAACGGGCCTCGAGTGACCGGGAATCACCCGAGGAGCCCGGCCAACCCGAACAATTAGAGGAGAGGACTCTCCAACAACGCCAGGGACGCATCCGAGCCACCATCACTATAGGAGGGCGAAGATTCGTGGCCACCCTGGACACGGGAGCTACACATAGCTTCATCAGCGAGGAATTGGCGAAGGAATTGGGTAACACAAGGAACACGAGGGATGTACGGACACAGGTCAAGCTCGCCGATGGGACATGCCGGGAGCTGACCAGGGCACTAGCGGCGAATATACATTGCGGGAATCGCAGCGCACCAACCATCCTACTGGTCATGGCGGACGCGCTGGACGACGTACTATTAAGGAAGGATTTCATGTGTGGAATTGGAGCCACCATTCAGTGCGGGGGACAGACCCTCGACTTGATGCCAGATGAACACACGAAGCCACCGTGGGCACGGACTCAGGGAACAGGGGACGACGAACAACGCGGAATACGACAAGGATCGCAGGAAGACGAGATGCGAGGAAGGATACAAGCAGGAAGACGACAAGGAGGATCACAAGAAGATGCCTCACGACCAGGACGAACCCCCAGGGAAGCCCTTAGCATGCCACCAGGAGTTCGTCAAGGATCGCAGGAAGACGAGATGCGGGAGAGGATACAAGCAGAAAGACGACCAGGACGAACCCCCAGGGAAGCCCTTAGCATGCCACCAGGAGTTCGTCAAGGAGTCAGACTCCCAGGGAAGCCACGAGCGGGCCACCAGGAGCCGGATCCCAGGGAAGCCCTTAGCATGCCACCAGGAACCGGACTCCCAGGGAAGTCACAAGCGGGCCACCAGGAGGAGACGAGGAGACAATCAGGAGGAGTAACAGAGGAAACGCATCAAGGATTTGGCACGGTTACCCAGGAGGGGCCGATCGCCATACAAGAACCAGTACCCAAGCCGCGTACTCTACAAAGACAACCGCCGACCCCTGCCCCACGGGCAGCAAATAGGAATTCATGCACGAGAACAGCCCGAGATATAGAGGTACCCTCAACCAGTCGGCCAAACAGTTGGAGCCATGTTTTGCCTGTGGCTAACGCCACCGCCGCGCAGCGAAACCCTTTTCGCACCTCCAAGAAGCGTGTCCGCTTCCAGGACCACGCCGAGGAAACGCCGGAGCAGAACGCGCCCCTCTGCGGCACGGTCGACTCTGTGAGTCATGCGCCCGAGGAACCGGACCAGCCGGAATCGGGACAAGGATACCCAGAGCCCTGGGTGGAAGAATTCCTAGAGCAGGAATTGGAAAAATTCGAGAATCTGGCCGGAGTATCCCACATTGCGGAGCACCGGATTGTAATGCGCAACGATCGCCCAATAAAACAAAGGTATTTTCCCCGAAATCCGGCCATGAGAGCCATCATCGACAAGCAGATAGACGAGCTGCTTAGGGATGGCCGTATCGAGCCATCGAAGAGCCCGCACAGTGCCCCGATTGTAATCGCGGCCAAGAAAAACGGTGACGCACGGATGTGCATCGACTACAGACAGTTGAACGAGAACTCTGTACCGGATGCGTACCCGCTTCCAAGGATCCATCAGATCTTGGAGCGACTGCGACACGCCAAGTTCATTTCGACCTTGGACTTGAAGAACGGATACTGGCAAATTCCCGTAGCTCTGGAGAGTCGGGAATGTACGGCTTTTACGGTTCCTGGCCGGGGTCTATTCCATTGGCGAGTGATGCCATTTGGACTTCACTCGGCCCCAGCGACGTTTCAGCGGGCCCTGGACACAGTAATCGGTCCGGATATGGAGCCGCATGCATTCGCTTATTTGGACGACATCATAGTCATCGGGTCGACGCTGGAGGAACACGTCGAGAACCTTCGGGAGGTATTTCGCCGATTACGCAGAGCCAACCTGCGGCTGAATAGGGACAAATGCCATTTCTTTCAGCGATACATCGATACATACCTACTTGGGGCATGTAATAAGCGAGGAAGGGATTCACACAGATCCGGATAAGGTAGCTGCGATTCGCGAGCTGAAACCGCCAACGTGTTTGAAGGAACTTCGGAGATGCCTGGGAATCGCATCGTGGTATCGCCGATTTGTCCCCAACTTCGACGAAGAAAGGCAAGAAATGGGACTAGACGCCGCGACAGGATCAGGCATTCCAGGAGCTGAAAACGCACCTGTCTTAGTCTGTCCGGACTTTGAGCAGAAATTCGTGCTACAAACAGACGCCAGCGAGTACGGCATTGGAGCCGTACTGACCCAGACCATTGACGGGCAGGAGCGAGTGGTGGCCTATGCCAGCCGACGCCTAAATAGCGCGGAAAGGAACTACTCGGTGACCGAGAAGGAGTGTCTCGCCATCGTATGGGCCGTACGGAAGATGCGATGTTACATCGAGGGATACAGGTTCGATGTAATAACCGACCATCAGGCCTTGAAATGGCTGAACTCCATAGATAATCCGACTGGGAGAATCGCTCGATGGGCACTCGAGCTGCAGCAGTATCAGTATGACGTCCACTACCGAAGGGGAGCTCAGAATCTAGTGGCTGATGCCCTCTCACGCCAACCGCTGCCAGTAGCACAGCAAGCACAGGTACAAGGATCAAACTGCAAGTGGCTCGCAAAGATGTTGAGGAAGGTTCGGACCGAACCAGCTAAGTTCCCGGATTACAGGGAGGAAAGCGGACAGCTTTATCGCCGCATCGGGCTACGGCCACAAGAAGAGGAGTACACACCATGGAAGCTGTGTGTAGGAGCGGATTATCGCCATCGGGTTCTACAGGAAAACCACGATATTCCCGCTGCCGGACATTTGGGAGTCCGGAAGACAAGTAATCGCGTGGCCCAGAGGTATTACTGGCCAGGACTTTTTCGCGACGTCGCCCGCTACGTACGAAACTGCCTGAATTGCCAGAGAAACAAGGTCAGTCAGGAGAAACCGGCGGGACATATGTTCACACGCCAAGTGGAGGAGCCATTCCACATTCTCTGCGCAGATTTCGTCGGCCCGTTACCGCGATCGAAGCAGGGGAATACGATGCTTCTGGTTTTCCTGGACTTCTTCAGCAAATGGGTGGAACTGATCCCACTACGCAGAGCCACAGAAACACACCTGGAACGTGCATTTCGGGAACGGATCCTGAGCCGTTTCGGGGTGCCACGGGTATTCGTCTGCGACAACGGCACCCAATTCACGGGTCGTTCATTCCGGAATTTCTGCAGATCCTTAGGAATGGAGTTGCAACATACGGCTCCTTACACGCCAAGACAGAATCCGACGGAGAGGGCGAATCGGACAATCAAGACCATGATCGCCCAGTATCTGGATGGGAATGACCAGAACGAGTGGGACAAGCTACTTCCGGAAATATCACTGGCAATAAACAGCAGTATCTCCGACACGACGGGATGCAGCCCAGCTTTTCTGGTTCAATGAAGAGAACCTCGGCTGCCTCACGCCCTGTATGACTAAGTTACTCCGGGACGTGGAACCCCCGAAGTAACCTCGACGGAACGCAGTAGGCAGCTGCACTGCATCTTTGAAGTCGCCAGAAACAATGCCGACCGAGCCTCGGCTGATCAGCGGCGACATTATAATCTCCGCCGGCGAGAATGGAAGCCGCCGGTGGGATCACTGGTGCTGGTACGACGCCATGCGTTATCGAACGCCACGGAAGGATTCGCGGCGAAACTGGCAGCAAAGTACGATGGGCCATTCAAGGTCGCCAAGTTCCCGTCGCCAAACATTGTGCAACTACACATACCAGGCAGCCGTAGACGGCGGACCGCCAGTCTAAGTCAGCTAAAGCCATACCACGGCGAGGAGGCCGATACGGAAGAGGAAGAGAACGAAGACGACACCCCGATCGCCGAGAACAACTCCGCGTTCGGAGGACCCAGATAGGCGGTATCGCCATCCGGATACTCTGCCCCAACGGATAGAATTCGTAGAGTCACTTGATGACGGGTGCGCCCGTCCAACACTCTGCTTCCCCGCTGGGGAAAGAAATTCGCGAAAATATACACAGGATAGGTCAGACTTCCCATTGCGGGGAAGATAGATAGGGCTACCTAGGGACCGAGATAGGCACACTATAGGTAGGGATTGGCTAGGTAAACACAAACTAATCATCCCCTCTCCCACAGAAACCACCAACGATGGCAGGACGCGGCATGCCAATTTTCCTGTGGCCACCCAGTCAACCCCTCACCCGAGTGGGGGTGACGGCCGCACTCATGGGCCCGCCGCCGTTGACGTCTGCGGTACACGCTCGGCGACCAGGAGACCCCCCGGCAGTCAGGGATTATTCCTGGCTGACGGCGGCGGTGGAGGAGCATTTCCGTGAGCTGCACCTGGACGGGCGAAGGCGCCCAGTCCCCGGGGATGACCCACTGGAGGCGGCCGCCCCTCCAAACATCTTGCGGCCCCTCTCTGTGGATGTGGGCCGTGCCCCAAAGCGGGACTCACGGCTACAGCGCGGGCCTCCGCTGATAATGACGGTGCCGGCCACCGGAGTACCCCAGCGGGCACCGGACGTCGTGGTCCTGAGCAGCACCTCGGAGGACGAGGAGGTAGAGCCGGACGCACGGTTTGGCCGGACGCGTTGGGAAGCGACCCCACCGCGGGGGGCAGCGACGACCCCGTGGGAGTGGTCGACCCCGCCATCGCCGAACTCGCCCACCCTGCTCCCGTGGGAGGCCCCACCCCAGCCGGAGCGTCGCCCCCGGATCACGGAGGAACAGCAGGCCGAGCTGCGGAATTGCTTCGGTGAGGTATCGCCCCGCACCCTGGCCGACTTGGTGCCGGTCCCCGGACCGCTGGGGGCCGTGTACGAGGAGGTGTCGGACGAGGACACAGGGCCCCCACCGCTGGTGGAGAGACCCTCGACGCCGCCACGGACACACGAGCGAGACAGCACCCAGGATTCGACAGGGGTGTATGATCCGCTGGCTTCGCCCACCCCGGCCGAGGTATTTGGCTCAGGGCCATTCATGGCTAGACGCCCGGCCATTAGGTGTGCGTCTGCCACAGTCGGCAACCCGTCGACACGGCCGCCGACAGAGGCACCGGCCCGGGGAAGACGTTCCGCGCCCTGGGATGATTCGCCCAGCAGCGCGTCAGAGAAGGAGGAGCCACGGGCACGGAACGTGCCATGGAGCCGCCCGGAACCGTGGGTGACGGCCCCGGCGGAATGGTCAACGCCGGAAGGACGACTACCGGCGCCACTGATCCGCAGAGTGCAGGATCGCCTGCAAATCCGGATACCCAAGAACCGCCGCTATCTGGAAGAGGAGGCCGCTCAGCGCTTCCGGGTCCAAATAAGTGTTCTGGGGAAGGTACGGGTGTTCCTCCGCTCCACCCGGAAGTAGGTGGGGGGTGTGACGACGGTCACGAGGTGGCCGCCGCCACGAAATGTAAATATTTGTAAAACATATAAATATTCCTTAGGTTAAGTGTAAATAGTAGGTTAAGATTATGTAATTAGGGATTAGTTGTAAGAATAGGGTGAGATTAGGGATAAAGCTAGGGTTAAAAGTAGGATTAACGCTGTACAAATGAAGTCTTTAATAGGTTAAGGCTAGGAGGTAGGCGTTAGGGAAAATCAGGAGGGGGCCGGGCGCTCACCATCGGTCACACCGGGCCTGACGTCACGGACAACATTGCCCGCAACATTGCCCGCAACATTGCCCGCAACATTGCCCGTAACATTGCCCGCAACATTGCCCGCAACATTGCCCGCAACATTGCCCGCAACATTGCCCGCAACATTGCCCGCAACATTGCCCGCAACATTGCCCGCAACATTGCCCGCAACATTGCCCGCAACATTGCCCGCAACATTGCCCGCAACATTGCCCGCAACATTGCCCGCAACATTGCCCGCAACATTGCCCGCAACATTGCCCGCAACATTGCCCGCAACATTGCCCGCAACATTGCCCGCAACATTGCCCGCAACATTGCCCGCAACATTGCCCGCAACATTGCCCGCAACATTGCCCGCAACATTGCCCGCAACATTGCCCGCAACATTGCCCGCAACATTGCCCGCAACATTGCCCGCAACATTGCCCGCAACATTGCCCGCAACATTGCCCGCAACATTGCCCGCAACATTGCCCGCAACATTGCCCGCAACATTGCCCGCAACATTGCCCGCAACATTGCCCGCAACATTGCCCGCAACATTGCCCGCAACATTGCCCGCAACATTGCCCGCAACATTGCCCGCAACATTGCCCGCAACATTGCCCGTAACATTGCCCGCAACATTGCCCGCAACATTGCCCGCAACATTGCCCGCAACATTGCCCGCAACATTGCCCGCAACATTGCCCGCAACATTGCCCGCAACATTGCCCGCAACATTGCCCGCAACATTGCCCGCAACATTGCCCGCAACATTGCCCGCAACATTGCCCGCAACATCGCCCGCAACATCTGCAAGGAACGGGACGAAAGAGGCCGGAGGACCGGAACACGGATCCGCCAATCAGCGGCCAACAAAAGAGGCCAGAGAGCGCGATCAGGGCAGAGGCCCACGGCGCAGGCGCCGGAATGCGAAAATGGAATTTGCATTCGGCCACCTGCTGCCTGAGAGGGAGCGAGAGGGGAAGTCCGCAATGCCAAGAATGCATGGAATGCGGAACGGCGCGTGCCATGGATCGCAGCAGCGCAGCCGACAGCGAGGTGGCAGAATTTGGCCACGGGACGATTGAACTTGAATTACGAAGATCACTCGTAATTGGACCAGCAGCGTAAAAAGTTTAGTTTACCAGTGAGATATACCCCCCGCGACAAAGACACACACACATCGGCACCAGGACACACAGGACACAAAGGACACCGAACGACCCCCCCCACGATCAGGAAGTGAAGACAAGGACAAGGACAAGGAGAAGGAGACATCGGGTGAGCCAACTGCGCCCGACACACTCAGTTAGAACCTAGAACACTGGGGCGGGGAATAATAGGAAATAAAACAGGGTATTTTACAAGCAAGGAGTTAGCGCAGGCAAACTTAACATGAAATAAAGAAAACAATATGAACATACGACAAGGAACCTTGTTTACTCCTTACACTAACCAGCCATCCTTTTCACACCCCGCTGTCCCCCTCCTCCCCATCTCAGTCGCCGTTGGGTAACACCAGACGCGGATTTGGGCAGGACGGGAACAGGAGCACCCCGCTGCTGAGATTAATTCCGGGCGTGGGTGTGGGCGGCGACTCTTGGGCTCGCCAAGTCGCCTGCCCGATCTCAGAATGCGTCCCAGGGGTTAGCCCGGGCGCCGCAGCTGGCGAATTGCTAGTCATAGGGGCATTTTAGGGGAGGGCGTCGGCCGCCGTTGGGATACCACGGTGGAGCCGACGGGCCGCGGCAGCTCGGGCACGCCGGCGCCGTGGTCATAGGTCAGGGTTGCGGGCGCGGGAGCAGGCTGCCGGGATCACTCCAGGGCCGGTAGTGGAATCCCGCCCAGCGTGGGCAATCAAAATCTGGCAATTGGAGTCGGAGAAACCCACCCTTAAAATACTCGAAAACCTCGGCCCCTCCATTTCTTGGCGTTTCCAATTATGAATTTAACTGGAAAGGGACTCTGGGCCGCTGAGTTCATATCTCGGCCTTTGCATCCTTACACACCATTATTCTTTTCAGAATAACTTTTGGTTTTCGCCGAAGCTGGTACCACTATGTCATAGATTTTTGTAAAATTCACGTTTTCGCAGTCAAAGAATTTGGGTTTTTCCGTGAAGTTTGCGTACTTTAGTACGCTATTGGCCAAGTCCAATGCTACTCCTGCTCGCGTTATTGAGTCAAAGCCAATTATTGCATCGAACGTGCTTAGCGATCTAACAAAAAAAATGACGCTTATATCCAAAAAAATGCATGCGTATTATGCATTTGTGTTTGACGCTACTGGAGCCGTGAATAGAGCTCACAGTGAAGGGGTTCTCGACCAGCATTACGTTTTTTATCTCCTTTACGGGCTTCACGTAATTTTTTGCCGCCCACGTGTCGATAAGCATTTTTAATTTTCTATCAGCCAACTGTCGCTCGATGAACGGCAGTCGGGAGCGTTCCCTAAAAAATGTAGGAGGTCCTTAAGTTCGTCAGATTCATTATCTTCTTCAATGCTGGCGACTTCCGCTTCAGCTCTGGCGGAGTACCCTCCTCCTGGGTTATGTTATTGGGGCATTGGCGTCTTTGCCCCGGCTGACGCTGAGATAAGTTCTAGCTTTGTAATTGTTATTACTCTGTAGCTTTCCCCAATTTGTTTCCTGTCTAAGTTTGGATGTCGAAGGGTTAATTTCCATAGGCTGTATTTTGTTATGGGCTACAATTTCGGGGTCCCCGCGCCTTTGCCAGGGGCTGTCCTCTTGTGTCTTGCCTTGGCTTTGCTTAGGAATGAAATGTGGAATGTCTCTCCATTGATTTCCCTGAAACTTATTGTTACGCCTGTTGCCATCGTTCACAGAGGACTTGTATTCTATGGCTTTCGCGTAGGATGCCGCGAATGCACTCTTTTGGTTGTGCTGGCAGCACCAGTGCTTTAAGCGGTCTTTTTAGCCCTGAAAGGGCCTCGCTTCCCTTGTATCTCTTGAATACCTCATACGGATCTGATGCGGCCTGCCTCCACGATACGTACTCCTCGTGGCTGCCACTTAAGGTTGGGAGCGATTTCACAATATCTAATTTGATATCGCACTTTATGGCGGGGTCCGGTGCTACCTCTTCATAAACTTCTTCTTGGGGTGCCTGTACCGTTAACGAACTGACCTGGTTTCTAACTGATTCAATTTCTGCCTACCAGAGCTGCTCCTGTGTGGTTTGCGCGGTGCTGACGGCATTTGCCATGAGCGCTTGGATTATGTCTGCGTTCATTTCTGATGATTCTGGTTGTGTCGCCGTGGGACAAAATTCAATTTCTTCACTATCGTCACTGTCTATTTCTTGCTTCACTTCCCTATATTCCCAATTCATCGGCCGCAAACGGGGCTGAGTGAGTCACAGTGTGTAGAGCCACAATAAAGACGCTGAATTTATATATCCCAAGAAAAAATTCCAGTTGGGAAATGGTTGGAGCGATGCAACAGGCTTAGTATTCACACAGATACACTGGAACACAAAACGCCGCTGTTTTTATTCTAAAATAAACACATGCAAATAGATTAAATTCACAAAATCGATAAGGGAAAAGGGGCAATTCTCCGTGCGTAAGCGCCACTGAAAAATGCGAATAAATATATATTTCAAACCATTGCTTTTGTTGTATTTTTAAACACAGAAATTGCCAGCTCTGGCACTAGTTTGTAAGTTGGTAAAAAATTTGTCGATATATATTGACTTGTATTGAGTTTTTACACTTGTACGAAATTTGAATAGTTGGGTATGGAGAATTAGTATACACTTTATTTATTATAATTTTATGTATTGACCTGGATGCTATCTTAGGCGTACAGTCACTTACATTTTATATTCCTCAGGGTGAGATTCGAGGAGTAAATAATATCTAATATTATTTAGCGTTGGGCGCCAAATATTAATTAAGTGAGGTCCCTCGCCGCTGTCGGTGACGTCACGGTTGGGCCTGGGTAACTACCTCGTCTAGTAGGTTCTTAAGAAGTTTATGATGGGAAAACTTTCTCCGTTGCTATGGCCCTTGATGCACAATAACCACTTTGTCAAATAATAAGGGTAACGATAGAGCCAGAGTTCGTTTCAGCGATCTTCGCTTTATTGAATATAAATCGAAACTAAACTTTAGAATTAACAAAAGCTCTTGCATGACCGGATGCCCGAGGCAGACCTGCTCAGCCTAAGCTGGGAATATGTCTGTCGGATTGTACCACAATTTAGTTCATGAGGAAACTCCCATGAATTCCGTATGTAATCTCTGAGGACAACCCCATGTGGTACAAAAAAAGAAACCTGATTAATACAGTTGATAAAAACAGTGTAACTAGCTTGGCAAGATAATTTGTTCTCGATGCGGATATCCTGGCTATCAACGTTTCCGCAAAGTGACAGAGAGATTCTCGCCTAACGAAATTCTGTCATGGGTAAACGATCATCTAAAAACAAAGTTTTCAAATGTCGAGCAGCTGTGGACGGGTGTGTCTGTGCCATCTTGAAAGTTTTCAAATTGCGACGGACTTTCTTTGTTAGGTGCTGTAACGAACATCTATAAATAGGAATAAGGCTTGGTGACGGATTTAGAGCGCACGCAAAGCTATTCCTCGGCATTAGCTCGTCAGCTAGTGGTAGTGGATCCTTACACACGATTTACCAAATTCCGAACATTTTTATACTCTTGCAGGGTATTATAATTTTAGTCAGAAGTTTGCAACGCAGTGAAGAAGACATCTCCGACCCTATAAAGTATATATATTCTTGATCAGGATCAACAGCCGAGTCGATCTAGCCGTGTCAGTCTGTCAGTTTCTACGCAAACTAGTCCCTCAGTTTTACAGCTATCCGAATGAAACTTGGTAGTCATAGTACATATGTCAGAACGAGCCGGATCGGACAGCTATATCATATAGCTGCCATAGGAACAATCGAAAAATTTTTAGAAAAAAATTTTAACTTTGCCAGTTTTCAACATATTTTCATCAAAGTTGAGATTTAGGCGTTCTTCATTATCCCTGAATTTCGGTTTTAATTTCATGAAAATCGGTCGACTATATCTTATAGCTTCCATAGGAACAATCAGAAAAATAAAACAAAAAAACCATAACTTTGTAAGTTTTCAACATATTTTCATGAAAGTTGAGATTTAGTCGTTTTTTTAGTATTACTGAATTTCGGTTTTTAATTTCATGAAAATCGGTCGACTATATCCTATAGCTTCCATAGGAACAATCAGGAAAATAAAAAAATAACTTAGCCGGTTTTCAAACCATTTTCATCAAACTTGAGATTTGGCAACTAATTATTATTCCAGATTTAAATTTTTTGTTAAAGTTCTGCAAGGGAATATCAACTTCGGTGAGCCGAAGTTAGCTTCCTTTCTTGTTTTGTTTACTGATGAACAAAAAGAATTAAAACTAAAGACGGTGAAATATCATAAATATACGAGTAAAATTGATTGCTTATAATAAATACCTGGAAAATCAATAAATTCAGCCTTTAATTTGCTCTAAATTATGAAATTCTGCTGTTGATTCTTCTAGTTAACTTTGGGCTTTTCCATTTTTACTTTTTAAGATTCGAACTATTAGTGGGCCTTATGCTCAACTCCCCTGCGCTTCAACTCATGGGTCTGCTCAGATACTCTGCGGCCTTTACTTTTCAGCATGGGGGAAGAAAGGTGGGGATCGCGGCGAATAACAGTTCGAGAGTAGGTAGGGGTGGGATCACCCTCGTTTGGCGCGTCCCCGAAGCCGAGGGCGGGGAACAGCGCCGGAGTCTGGCGAGGATGACCTTTGCCCAGCGCGACCCCAAGGCCGGGGAACGACGCCGGAGTCTGGCAAGGATTGCCCTCGGCCAGCGTGTCCCCGAGGCCGGGGAACGATGCAGGAGTCTGGAAAAGGTGGCCTTTGGCTAGCACGTCCCCGAGCCCGGGGAACAACGCCGGAGTCTGCCAAGGATTGCCCTCGGCTAGCGTGTCCCCGAGGCTAGGGAACGACGCCGGAGTCTGGCAAGGGTGGCCTTCGGCCAGCGCGTCCCCGAGGCCGGGGAACAACTTTTCAGCATGGGGGAAGAAAGGTCGGGATCGCGGCGAATAACAGTTCGAGAGTAGGTAAGGGTGGGATCACCCTCGTCTGGCGCGTTCCCGAAGCCGAGGGCGGGGAACAGCGCCGGAGTCTGGCGAGGATGGCCTTTGCCCAGCGCGACCCCAAGGCCGGGGAACGACGCCGGAGTCTGGCAAGGATTGCCCTCGGCCACCGCGTCCCCGAGCCCTCGGCTAGTGTGTCCCCGAGGCCAGGGAACGACGCCGGAGTATGGCGAGGGTGGAGGAAGAGTGGGAGTGCGGCCGGAGATATTTTAAAGGCGTTGTTCAGCTTTTCCCTGTTAGCGTTTCTGTTGTTTATTCTTTTCTTTTCAGTTATCTTACTTTTAAAGTTGCTAATTCTACCCCACGCTCACGGCTCGCCGCTGCCCAACTGGGTCCGCCTATCCAGGTGGAATCCGCACCCTGGTGACGCGGTGCGAGAACTGGACCCGGTAAGCCTGGCCCTGATGTTTCCACAGGAGCCGTCGGTTGCCTCCATGGGCGTCCTGCAGGTGGGTCCGCACCTGGTCGCGGAGGGAGAGGAACATCCTCTCCCCGTCGTACTCCCAGCCTGCAGGGACCAGGACGAGCGGGTCCTGGTCCACGTGCCGCTCCCATGCGGCCCCCACAGCTCGGGCGTCCTCGTGGGCCAGCGAGCACATCCTCGTCGTCTGACGACTCGGCCGCTAGTCACGGGGCAGGGCGGCGGCGATTTTCCGCGGCCGCCGCGCCTGCTCGTGCTGGCTCCGAAATCTCCAGCGCCAGTCGTCGGTGGAGAGGAGAGGCCTTACGCGCTGGACCGGCCGCTCCCGCATGGTGGCGCGGGCGCACAGAATGGCGGTCCGGGATCCCGTGGTTGGCACTCGGGCGGACGCTAGGGCAGCGAGGTGGTCTTGAAGTACCGCTCGGGTGGCCGCCCGCTTCCGGGAGGCGGCGATGGTTGTGGGCACCTCGGGAGACGCCAGGAGGGCCATAAGCCGGCTGCGCGTATTGGCCGCGGCGTCGCTGGTGGGGGTCCTGGGGGCGTTTGCGGCCCCTACCGGCGCAAGTCGCCGAGGCGAGCCGTTGGCGCACCGACCGGGGCCTCCGGACTCTCGTTGTTTGGGCTGGGTCGGCCGGGCTCAAGCGGACAACCAGCACCGCGTCCTCGCTCTCCTCCCCGCTACTAATGAGAATCACCTCGTGCTCTGAAATGTCCTCATAGTGCGGGGCGGCCGGCGAAATTGCCGCGAGGGCTGGGGGCTCGGCGGTCAAGCTAATAACTTCCTCCGCTTGCAAGTCACCGCCCTCTTCGTCCAGCGCTGCCAACGTCTCCTCCATGGTCAGCCCCCGCACCAGTTAGGGCTGATGGCGGGCGAGGCTCGCCCTGGGGTCTGGCCATCGGGCCGGGTTGTTGCCCCTCGACTCCCTTCTGGCTGCGGAGCCCGATCCAGATGAGCGGATTGTTGTTATTTCCGTGCTTTTCTACCATTTTTTAAATTCCGTAATGGCCGTCTTTATCGCGGGTTGCCAGGAAAAGGATTTTTTTTGTTTTTTTTTTTTTGGATTTGTACGTCAACCAGTTCGGTCGTCTCGATTTATTCAGCTCTAAAAAAAACGGAATCTAAATTTTTTCGAAGAAAACACAAAATTTCTCCTGAAAAATTTTCAAATTTTGTTGGCTTGGCTTGGCTTTCTGCTATGCAGGAGACACCTACAGGTGGCTCCTCTATTCAAAAAGGAGACAAAAGGACCGAGGTCTCTTTCACGATCAAAAAATTAAGGAAATTCATGAAATGGGGTTATCTTGTGATAGTTCCAGATCGTCGACTCCAGCTCCAGCTCCGAGCGGCAGTGAACGATCATCATCTCCCAGCCAGTTGAGAGAGTGCATTGATAAACTACTGAATGTTAGTGATAAAGTTAAGAGTAAGTCTATCCTGAGCAATAGTTACTCGCTCCGCAGCAAGAAGGTAATCAAACCAAGCGCGGAACAAGACATGAATGCTCCAAAATCTGCGGCACTTCCCCAATGGGCGTCGACGGTTCAAATTGATTCGGAGCAACCTTCAACCTCCCGACAAGCAAGGGAACGGCAATTTCAGCTCGTTCATGCCAAGGGACTGGCGGGTAAGACGAACTCTGACGTAAAAAACCTGCCCTCCAGCAAAGCGTTGAGCCAGTTAAGCTCGGCACAAATTATGGACGCCATTGAGTCCACAGCACTTTCACAATGGAGAGGAGCCGCTCATGGGGAACTCTTTCAAAATCCCCAGCCGAGATGGCAGACCGTCCAGAAGAGGTCGTCTAGTAAGAGGCGTGCCCCTGTTGTGGACGCAATGTGTACAAAGGCCAAAACCAGCAAACCATATAATACAAATAGGTTTGCTGCCCTTGATATGGATGTTCTGCCGCAAAATATGGATGTTGTGGAAGGTGTTGAGGAGAGGGTTGCTGTCTCCCAGCTGGCAGCTAGCCCTGCTCCTATCGCTCTGGCCAAGCCAAAGCCGATCACAGTGCCAAATGTTAACAACGTGGAGGCGATGGAGAATGAGCTCCTCCAGTTGGTCGAAGCTGATGGCTTCGAGCTTTGCATTGCTCGTTCAGGTGACCTACGCATTTATGCTAAGGATTCCTCTACTCACCGTATCATAACGAGGTTTTTGACAGAAAAGAATGTTGTTTATGTCTTAAGGAGGACAGGCCGTTCAGGATGGTTATCAAGAATTTGTCCAGCACCACGCCGAGGAACTTTATTATGGATGAGTTCTCCAAGTTGGGGCATAAGATAGTTAATCTGCATAACCCCCCGAACTGTGCCCGGCGCCAAGGGAGTCAGGATGTAGTCACTGAGCAGGCCAGACAAAATGTCTGGTTCGTTGATCTCAAGCATGCTGTAAACAACAGGGTGGCTCTGTTGATATCTAAGTTGGGTAGGCACCGAGTAACGGTGGAGCCCAAAAAGGACGCAAATAGACTTAAGCAATGTTTTAGGTGTTTTGGCTTCCATCACATAAAGAACTATTGTTTCAAGCCGCCTGTTTGCGGTAGATGTGCGGAGGACCATTGGACGGGATCGAAGAACTGCAGGGTTTTAGTTGCAGCTGACCTCTGCTGTGCCAATTGTGGTGACAATCATGCTGCATATGATATAAAATGCCGCATTTATGCACTAAAGCTTAAGGGTGTTCTCCCTAAGGTGATGCAGCACCCTCATAATTCTACACGGTCTGCCTATAATGGGCAGTCTACGGTGCCCTCCGCTATGCTGCAGTCTGGGGTTTCTTATGCCAGTAGGACAAGAGCGCAGCAGTTCCAGCCTACTTCAAATCTGGGAGTAAGAAACAATCCTTCTGGGTTTAAGCAGGCAGCCTATGACTTGCACGATGATTTCCCGTTGCTAGGAAGCCGTGGTAGGGCTAGCAATGCCCAACAGCCTCTTAACGCTGTCCCTGATTGGGATATGACAAGGGTAGTGACTATGCTTCTTTCCCTAAAGAACTCTGTGGAACAGTTGGCCGCCTCCTTAACCACGATCTCGCTGGTGGTGCGAGATTTACAAGCTGGAATGAACATCGCTCATGGGAATCATTAAGGTGGGCATACGGAATGCCAGAAGTCTCCTTGCCAATCGGGAGGAGCTTCTGGTGTACCTCTCTGGGCACAGCATTAAGCTTTCCAGGAAACAGTTTACACAGGGCGGACTTCCCGGGTGCTATTTCTAGGGGCGGAGCAGCTATTCTAGTTAAGCACGACCTGACTTGTTACCAGCAAAGCCCGATACGATTGGGACTGCTACAGATGGCGAGGATTGTGCTCAGCACTGACATGGGTGGACTGGATGTGGCTGCGGTTTACTTGCCGCCTCGTCCTGCCTGGACATGTGATGGCTTTGAGGCCATGCTAAACATTTGTGGAGACAAAGCCATTATCGGAGGTGATTTTTTAATGCTAAGCATCGCAGATAGGGCAGTGTCAGAGCGGATAGGAGAGGAGCTGCAATTGTGGAAGCTCTGGACAACTTGGGAGCGGATATGTTGTCCACAGGAAGACTCACCGGTTTTCCCTGTAATGGCGGAACTCCCTTTGCTTTGGATTTCGCACTCTTGAAAGGTCTTCAAGGTCGTAGGCTGACTATTGAAGACTCCTTTGAGCTCAGCTCGGTTCACATACCGCTTATTGTCAGTCTCCACCTCCCAGGAAGCTTCACTGTGCCTAGGAAGCTGCTCCTGCCCACTGGATCCGACATCAGGTCTTTCCAGAGGATGACTCCATTCTAAAATCTGGGAAGCATCAGAGCAAGCGGCGCCTCCCTTAGGTATTCACCCCAGGATAGCCTGCTCTCCACTACCACCGGAAGTTAGTGCTCTTCTGGCGATGAAACACCGAATTAGGAGGGAGTATGGCAGAACCCAGGATGGGAAATCTAGTCCGGAAGTTGCTCAACCAACTGAGGGAGGAGTTGTTGGACAAGGAGCTGGAGGAGGCTACTCCAGATAAGGATTCCGACTTCGCGCTGTGGAGAATCGCGGGCACCCCCAAAATACCCGGTGAAGAAAGCGGATGGGACTTGGGCCAAGTCTCCGTTTAAACGTGCCGAGGCGTTTGCCGAGAGTTTGCAGGAGCGGTTCACTCCATTCGAAACTGCGTCGAGGGAGAGAGTCGAAAAGGTTCATGCAGCACTAGAGGAACCTCACCAGATGACGCCTCCAATGCCCCCAATCCGGCTGCCTGAAGTCCAGGCCAAGATAAGGAAGCTGAAACACCGGAAGTCGCCAGGAGCGGATGGCATTTCCAGCAGAGTAGCAAAACTCCTTCCGGAGAAGGCTCTCCTTTTCTTGGTGCTGCTGTTCCCGAAAAGCTAAAAGCATGCAAATGTTGTAATCATACACAAAAAGGGCAAGGACTCGAAGGATGAGGGCAATTATAGGCCGATTAGCCTCCTGCCGACCTTTGCTAAGGTCTATGAACGGTGCATTCTGGAAAGATTGCAACGAATACCAGAAGTCACACAAGCGATTTCCAGGCACCAATTCGGCTTTCTCAAACGACATGGCACCCCCGAGCAACTTCACCGTGTAGTGGACTTCGTCGTGGATGGATTCAAAAGAAGGCAATATATGGTGGCTGCCTTCCTGGACATCCAGCAGGCCTGCGATAGGGTCTGGCACCAAGGGCTCCTATCAAAGGTCAAGGAACTTCTGCCTCCTCAACTGTTCGAGTTAGTCAGGAGCTACCTCAGCGATCGAACCTTCCAAGTGGTGCAGGATGGAGCAGTCTCAACTATCAGGAGGATAGCTGCCGGAGTTCCACAGGGTAGTGTACTGGGCCCTACACTATATAACTTGTTTGCGCACGATGCCCCACTTCATCTGAGCTCGAGAAACGTGTGTGTAGCGACATATGCAGACGACACTGCAATCCTCGCAAGGTCCAGCTGCGTCTACAGTGCCACGGACAAACTTCAGATACTTCTGAAGAGGTTTCAGAACTGGGCCTGTAGATGGAATGTGGCCATCAACACAGACAAGTGTGCGGTGGTCACATTCGCCTTGAGGAGAGACACATGTCCAGGGGTCTTTCTTCATTGTCAGCTGTTGCCGCAACGCGAGGAGCACACATACCTGGGACTGGTCCTGGACCAGAGGCTGACGTTCGCGTCGCACATCAAAAAGACAAGGGACAAGCTGAGTCTTAGGTGCAAGACTCGCCTCTACCAGTACCGGCTAGCCCCGATTTGGCACTATGGAGTGGCAATCTATGGCACTGCGGCCAGGACGCACTTAAAAAAGATCCAAGTCTTCCAGTCTAAATACCTTAGGCGAATCACTGGAGCGCAGTGGTATCTAAGGAATGCTGACATACGAAGAGAATTAAAAGTCCCTGCAATAGGAGATTATATGAACACCCTAGCTGCCAGACACAGAACCAGACTCTGGTTGGGAGTCACCCAAACCCGCTGGCCATGAGGATGGGCAGGACTAGGACAAGGAGATGCCTGAAGAGGGTCATAATCCGGGAGCTACCAACCCGGCGTATAAACTAATTTTTAATTAATATTCTTACATATTCGGATGATCGTGGCATATTTGTCGGATGATCGTGGCATATTTTGAGTACCCTCCTGCGGGAGTCGGCTCCGACGCAGAGTTTCCAGGTCGTGTAATCTTCCTCCTCCGGACGCAGGCCTATACGACGGTATAGCTGCCGTTCTCCTTGCGGTAATCCGGATACTTAGCCGTTCCTGCTGAATCCGGCGGAGCAACTTGGTGATCCATTTGCAGGGATGGTCCTGCATTTGCACGTGATGCAGAGTGGCGAGAGGCTGGCGCGACAGTGCGTCGGCGATCAGGTTCTGGGTCCCATGTCGATAGGGTAATATCGTACAGGAACTGCTGCAATTCCAATGCCCACCGAGCGATCCTGCCCGTGGGATTGTCGATGGAGTTAAGCCACTTAAGCGAGTGATGGTCTGTCACCACCTCGAAGCGATACCCTTCCAAATAGCATCGCATCTTGCGGATAGCCCACACGATCGCGAGGCATTCCTTTTTACATCACGGAATAGTTGCGCTCGGCGGTGTTCAACCGGCGACTGGTGTATGCGATGACCCTCTCCTGTTTATCTATGGTTTGGGTGAGTACCACCCCTATACCATAGTCACTGGCGTCAGTTTGGAGAGTAAACTTCGCGGCAAAGTCGGGACAAGCTCCTTCAGACCCTGGAATGCCTTCTCCTGCTTTTCAGCCCATTCCCACTTTCTGCCCTTCTTGAGTGGGGACGTCATGGGCTCCACTACGTCGGCGAAGTTTGGTACAAAGCGTCGGTACCACGACGCAATGCCCAAGCAGGCCTATACAACGGTATAGCTGCCCGTTTTCGTAGCGGTAATCTGGATACTTAGCCGGTTCCTGCTGAATCCGGAAGCTCCTTCAGGTTCGTGGTGTAGTCAGTTCCTGTATGGCGGAAATCTTCTCGGGGTCGGTATGAATCCCGGCTTCGCTGCTCACGTGTCCGAGATACGTGAGACTTCTTTGGAAAAATTGGCATTTTTCCTTGTTCAGTCGGAGATTTGCTTCCCTCAGTCGTTGAAATACTTAGCGTAGGTTTCTCACGTGTTCCTGCAGCGTGGAACCTATCACGATGATGTCATCGAGATAGGCGAAAGCGTGTGGCTCCATATCGGGGCCGATGACGGTGTCGAGGGCGCGTTGGAAGGTTGCCGGGGCCGAGTGTAGGTCAAAAGGCATCACCCTCCAGTAAAATAGACCACGGCCGGGAACGGTGAACGCGGTGCACTATGTCTATGACGGCTCTCATGGCGGAGTTCCGCGGGTGATAGCGCTGTTTGATCGGCATATCATTTCGCATGACAATGTTGTTTTCGGCTATATGAGATATGCCCACCAGTTTGTCGAACCGTGAGAGATCCTGATCGAGGAACATGCTGATCCAGGGTTCTGGATAGCTTTCTTCGCGTCGGCGGGGGTGCGTCCCTTCGTCCGATTCGTAGTCGGCCTCGGCGACTCCGCAGGCGGGGTCGGGGTTTCCGGATCCAGGAATCGGACGCGCTTTCTGACTGCACGGAACGGGTTCCGCTGTACTGCCGACGGTTCGGCGTCGGGCAATGCTCCAGTCCAGCTCGGGACTGTCGTGGGGTTGTTGTCTGGGACTTCGCGCGTGGGGTGAGACGGTGCGATGAGTTGGGGTGTGACCGATTGTTCCTCTTGTGGGGCGGTAGAAGAGGGTGCTTGTGTAGCGACTGGCCTCATTTGATGAGGCAGTCGATGCTTCCGCCAGTGAGGCGTGCCTGTGAGACGGCTGGTGGACGCGCTCGTGGAGCTGTTAGTTGTTCCGCTGGGGCGGACGAAGCGTGATCTCGGCCCCTCCGCATCGTAGGGTAGCGTTCCCATAGTGTAGGAAGTCTAAGCCTAAGAGCAGATCGTGCAGTGCATCAGGCATGATGAGAGCCGCGAGGTTGACTCGTGCCTCACCAAGCTGTATGGTGACCCGAATGGCATGTGTGACTTGTCGGTGGGATCCGTCCGCCAGGCGAACGCGAGAGCGTATAGTCCGGATGTTGTTTTTGGTTCGTAGTCGGCTAGCTAGGCGCTCGCTAATGAAACTGTGGGAGGCCCCCGTATCCAGGGTGGCGGTGAGTGAGCGCCCCTCCACCGTGACCCTAGCGCGGATACGGCTGTCTTCAAGTTGGATGAGCGGAGCTAATTCGTCTGGGGACTCGGTGGGGCCCTCGGGTAGTTCCCGGATACACGAGGCCCTTGACCGTTTCCCGAAGTATTTTCCGGCTTATGGGCCGAGGGTGACATGCTTCGTATGGTCGGGATCGTTAGGGTTTGGCTCCCACTAGGTCTTTCTACTTCAATCGGCAGTGGTGATACCGGCT
>JAWNOA010000136.1:0-13918 GCA_035046345.1 Drosophila birchii | reverse complement strand
AGGAGTTATCTGAATTCTTTGCTGATTTGTTTAACAGTACTGAATACGCGTAATGTTACGATAAATATAAATAAAAAATAAATTTTACTTACCTTAATGTACGGCTTTAGCATTTTAATTATTGCTCCAATTGTTTCTATAACAATACGCCCAAGGCACTGGGAAGAAATTCCTGTTAATAATTTTAGGTCTTCATAACTTTGACCTCTAGCCAGAAACGCAAAGTTGCTGAAAGGCGTTCGTTCGCGCTTATTGCGTCACGCATTTGTGTATTCTATCTTCGGTTTTCTGGCTTCTACGAATTTTAATAGTTCTTCATACGTGGCACTGTCAATGCGAAGCGGTTTTTTCAAATCCACAGGAGACGTTTCTTCCAAGTCCTTTAGTAGATTTGTGTGTGTGAATTTTTTGCCGCTTAAGCGTACCACTCTTTCATGCACATAATATGCTTCCGTTTTTACGTTCATCTATTTTTTTTCAAGCAAACATTAATTGCCAAAAGTGCAATTACAGCGGCGCTATCGTTTTCCGTCGCCATATTCACTGCCCATGTTCACTGCTATTGCTCATTTGCCGGCAACTGATGTTTGTAATTTATTCCCTTACTTCCTAGTACAGGTACGCTTACAATACTAACAACAATACTAACAATAGGGAAAGAGGGAAAAAAAAGGGAGGAAAAGGGGGTGCGTGGACGCGGTATCACCGCCTGGCTGCTGCCTCCCACACTATCCGGTCGTCCAGCATTCTCGGGACGAGTGTTTCCTCGCTGATAGCGCATCCGGCTACCGCCTCCAGCTCCTGTCGTTCGAGGCCGAACCTGCGGCACTCGAAGATCACGTGCCGCGCGTCTTCCACTATGCCGGTGCCGCATTCTGGGCACCAGTCCTCCGTCTCGTGGCCGAACCGCTTCAGGTACTGGCGGAAGCATCCGTGGCCACTTAGCACCTGCGTTAGGTAGAAGTCCACCATTCCATGGGATCGTTCCACCCAGCGCTTGATGTCCGGTATGAGGACGTGTGTCCAGCGGCCCTTGGACGAGGAGTCCCAGCTGGCCTGCCACCTCTCAATGCTTAGCCTCCTGGCGGCTATCTTGCGCTCGGCCCTGGTTGGCTGATCCGACCCACTGGTCGTCGGGGCAACGGCTGTCTCCTTCCGCTCCCTTACCAGCTCCGTAAGCGGAACTTGTCCCGCGATGACCAGCACCGCGTCCTCCGAGATGGTCCGGAACGCTGATGCTGTCCTGACAGCGCATAGCCTGTAGGTCGCCTCCACACCCCGCATGTAGGTCTTCACCTTAGCGGCTTCCGACCACACCGGCGCAGCGTACAAGATCTGCGAGGTTACCACCGTTGATAGCAGCAACCTCGTCGCCTGCTTGGGCCCTCTCGTATTGGGGAGCATCCTGGACAGTGCTCCTGCTGTCCCACTCGCCTTTTTGTGCGCATACTCCAAGTGCTCCTTAAACGACAGGCGCGTGTCGATGAACACTCCCAGGTATTTGATTGCCCGCTGCGACCGGATTGTGGTCCCTCCGACCCGCATGCTGGCCGTCTCCACGACCTTCCGGCTCGAGATCAGCACGGCCTCGGTTTTGTGCGCCGCCAACTCCAGTCCTGCGACCGCTAGCCACGACTCTACGGTCTGTATGGCCGCATCCGCGCGAGCCTCCGCCGCGGTCAGCTCCTTGGCTACCACCACTATAGCCACGTCGTCAGCAAAACCCACCAGGTTGGTACTGGCTGGCATCGGCAGCCGTAGGACTCCGTCGTACATGGAATTCCAGAGCAGGGGTCCCAGAACGGAGCCCTGCGGGACTCCGGCTGAGACTTTGTGTGCCCTGGAACCCATGCTAGTCTCCAGGAGGAGCACCCTGTTGCTGAAATAGCTGTGCGCTATCTTCAGCAGATATCCCGGAACATTGAAGTTCCTAAGGGACTCCAGCGTTCTGCCCCAGTCTGCCGAGTTGAAAGCGTTCCTGATGTCCAGAGTGACCACCAGGCAGTAGGACTTCGTCCCACCTTTCCATCTGGCTCCTGCGATGGCATCCTCGGCCACCCTCACGACCCTCGAGATGGCGTCCAGTGTGGACTTCCCCTTTGTGAAGCCATATTGCTCCGGGTAGAGGCCACCGGCTGCTGCGATCGCCTGGCCCAGCCTAGTAGCGATTAGTCTCTCGAAAACCTTGCCTATAGTGTCCAGCAGGCAGATTGGCCTGTAGGAAGATGCCTCTCCTGGTGGCTTGCCAGGCTTGGCCAGCAGCAGCAGCCGTTGCTTTTTCCACCTGTCGGGAAACGTCCCCTCCAGGAAGCACCTGTTGAACAGGCTGGCTACTTCCGCCGGCAGCAGCGATAGGGCCAGCTTCGTCGCTCTGTTGGGGATCGCGTCGGGTCCGGGTGCCTTCCTGGGCTGCAGTTTCCTCCCGACTTGGAGGACTTCAGCCTCCGTGACCCAGTGGACGTCGCCTGCATCCATGCTCGGGGGGTCCGCGATCTGCCGCCCCGTCGGGAACAGGACACTGACAATCCCCTCCAGCGTTGCCGGGTCGATCGGGGCTTTGCCTCCCGCATTGAGCCTCTTCACCACCATCTTGTAGGCTCCTCCCCACGGGTCCTCTTCGGCGGCATCGCACAGCTTCAGGAAGCACTCCCTTTTGCTGTTGCTGATGGCGGTCTTAAGCTCCCTCTTGGCCGCTTTGTATCTGTCACTGCATGCGGGGAGGCGTGCGGTGCCTCTAGCGCGCTGCATCAGTCTTCTGGTGCGAAGGGCGGTGCGGCGCAGCTCCGCAATCTCCTCGCTCCACCAGAACACCGGCGAGTGGTGCTGTCGGAACGGCTTCCTTTGGAGCATGCTTCGACTGCAGGCGCCTTTCACTGCCTCCGCCAGCTTTTCGGCCAGCACGTTTGCCCCATCGGACTCATCTGCCGAGAAGCCCTCAAGAGCGCCCACTTGCAAAGACCAGCGGTCTGAAAGTGTCCTGGCGGAACGCCTTCCTAGGCTGTGGCTGTGTGCCCCTCGTCTGGCCTACGATGCCAATCGAGCACTCGATGGCTTCGTGGTCGCTGGCGGTATAGGCCTCGCTGACCCTCCATTGCGCTAGGCGGGCCAGCGCGCTGCTGGCGAACGTGAGGTCGATCACAGAACCGGCTCCCGCCCTGCTAAAGGTGTGCCGGGATCCTTCGTTCAGCAGGACCACGTCCAAAGAGGCAATGGACTCCAGCACTGCTCGGCCTCTGGCGTTGGTTTGAGGGGAGCCCCATTCCACGGCCCAGGCGTTGAAGTCGCCCCCGACGACCACCTTACTTCGTCCCCGCAAGTCGCAGCTCAGCTCGTCCAGGATCCTGCCGAAGGCCTCGAGCGTGAGACTTGGTGCCAAGTAGCAGCTATACAGCCAGATGCCACCCACATTGGCTCGTACGAAGCCCTCGGCTGCTCTGACTTCGCGCATCTCCGGCGCCTCCGCTCCGCACAGCCACAGGGCCGCTCTGCCCGTGCTGTCGGTGACCCAGCCACGGCCGCTACCAGTCCTGTATGGCTCGCTGAGGATTGCCACCTCCGAGCCTAGCTCGCGCACCGTCTGCCGCAGGAGATCCTGCGCAGCTCTGCAGTGATTTAGATTGAGCTGAATCAACCGCATCTGGGCCTCTGGATCCCGTTCCCGCTTGTAGAGCCTGGGCAGTCTCTACCGCCGGCCTGGTGCCTCGTCTCTTTCCTTCCGGCTGCTGAGCAGATGAAGCATGATGCCTCCTTAGTGCAAGAGGCTGCCCTGTGTCCATGCTCCCCGCATTTTAAGCAGCATCCACTCCTGTCGACTGGGCTTTTGCAGTGCACGGCAATGTGCCCTGTTTCCAGGCATCTGAAGCACCTAGGTCGGCCTGCTCTCTCCCTGATCCTGCATATGGTCCAGCCTATCCGGACTTTGCCGCGCTGAAGGACAGTTTTGCCCAGGGAGACGGGCAAGCTGACCACCGCCGTCTGGGTTTCGGCGTAGCCACGGCGCATTCCTCGCAATTTAACCCTTCCAGCCTCGATGCTGAACTGGTCCGCGATCGCAGCGCAGACCTCCTGCTTGGTTGTGATCGTGTCCAATCCACGGATCTCCAAGATGACCACTGAGTCGTCCTCCGTTGTGGCGCGCACAGACGCCGAGTCGCCGAGCACTTTCTCGATGCTCTCTTTCAAGCTCTCCGCACTCTCGGCGCTGCCTTTGGCCACCTCAAGGAGCAGGTTCCCATTGTTGGTTCGGCGAACCTTGGAGACGCAACTCCCCAGCTCTGACAGCTGCTTGTCGTCCCTCCTGGTCACCAAGGCGAGTACCTCGCTGTAGGACCTGCCCTTCGCCTGGACTATGACCGCATCCGGGCGGGCGCAACGCTCCGTTTTCGGCTTCCTGGCAACGACTTCCCAGGCGTTCTCGTGGCGTGTGCTCTCGGGCTCCCTGGCGGGGGCAAGAGTTGCCACAGCTTCCTTTGCGTCCCGCTGAGGGTTCTTGGGGGGCTTCGGCGGCGCCTTCGGGCCCTTTCGATGTGCTGTGCGTGCCGGTGGTGGGGCCGCTATCGACGCGGGCAAGACGGGGCCGTCCGGCTGGCTTAGTCTGCGCCACGGCTCCGTTTGGGCTGTTGCATCCCTCCTCCACACGGTGGTTGTCTGCAGCCCCTTGTCCGCGCTCTCCGCGCGCTCAGCTCGACCTGACTCTTGGGCGCAATTGGGACACCGGGTTGCGGCTCCCAGCCTCTCCTGCCCGTCCGCGCCCCCTTGAATGGCCGCTCTGCTTTCCTCAAGGACACTCGAGTGGAGTGCCTTCATTTTGGCAAACATCTCCCTCGTCGAGACGGTGATGTGTCGCGTGGTCTTGTCCATCATCCTGACGGACACCTCCTGCAGCAGCTTGCCAAGCTCTAGCAAATCTGCTAGGCTGGTTTCCTCCGCTGCCCTGCTCTTTTTGGCAGGCTTCACTCCTTGAGGACTGGCAGGACTGGATGGGTCCCGTATCCTCTTGGGAGTCGGCTCATGGCAGGGCGCCTGGCTCTGCCAAGCCTCTTGAGTTTCCGCCCGAGGTGGCGATCGAGGGAGCTTGCTGCTTCTCCTGAACGCCGCTGCTTCACTATCATCACTCCCTTCCTGACAGGGCGATCTCGCCAGCGTAGATCTGCCCACAAAGGGGTTTACGGCTTCCATTGCCGGATCGTCGGACCGTACAGGGCTCCCACGATGGCCACGGATTTCCCCTTGGCGTGCGACGGCGGTTATACCGCCCCTTCTCGGTCACCGACGCCCCAGTATTCGGGGCACCGCATAAGCGGGGGATCGGCTTTTGGTCAGATCCGTGACCTTTCCCGCTTGCCTCTGTGCAGCCTTCCTCGACCCGGATGGGCCGTTGCCACTGGCAGGCTTTGTTCAAATTTAAATTCAATGTAACTTTAAATTTAAATTTGAAAACAATTTTCCGTTGCGGGAAGCTTATCCGCACCGTTTAACAACACTGTTGGTGTTGTGCTGTTAAGCGCGGCTTTTAAGCCCCCGGCACCTGCGCTACGCAACACTGCGATCGCCGGCACAGACCAGCTGTGTTTACTTCCCAGGAAAAAGCGGGGAAAGTTTTTTGGAGAGAAAATAAGCAGAGAAAGAAGAAAGAAGAAAAGGCGGTGACAGCTGGAAGAGAGGCGACTACTAGGGACTCCCCCCCTCCTTGGCCCCGGAACTCACGCGCGCAGCTGGGCAATTTAGCACCAACCAACCTGCTGGAGGCGAGCCAGATGCCACCGGTGAGTACCTGTGACGTCAGTAGGCTCGCAATGCGCTAATATGCCCTTATCTGGGCAGGCTTTCCCTTTATAGTGGCACTGTCGGGAAAACTTGCGGAGCGCGGAAAAAACACAACCTCACTCAAAAAGAAAACTCTTCCTCTTCACTTCGGAGCCCCGTGGAAGATGGTATGTGATAACGGAACCCAGTTTAAAAGTAAGGCTTTCATAGAGTTCCTCAAGGAGACATGACTTGCGATACAGCCCACTGCCCCGTACTGCCTGCGCAAAAACCCCAGAAAGCGAGCCAATCGCAATGTGAAGACGATATCCCAGTACGTGATATCCCAGTACGTGGAAGGGAGCAGAACACCTGGGATAGCCTGCTACCGGAACTCTTCCTGGCCATCAACACCAGCGTTTTGGAGACCACGAGTACAGTCCCGCATTCCTGGTACAAGGCCGAGAGCCGCCCACTGAGAAGAAAGAGCGATTGAGGAAAATTGTGATGCCTTCCTTGGGAGGCGCACAAATAGCGGCGCCACCCCGCATATATTTAGCCAATTTTTTTTTTTCGCGTGATTCCCACGCCTACCTCCCGCCCGACCGACCGAGGGGCGCAGCCGTGTAACGTACGGCATGAAACGCGTGCTAGATAGACGCGAGGGAACGAAAAAATAGAATAGAACGAGGAAAAATTAGGATACACTACGGGCTAGTACTACAAGCAATACAGTTTTTAGTTTTTGAATGCCTTCAATGCTACTAAAAAGACGATTGTAATCAGTACATAAAACCCTAAAGGGCTCATGTACTTCAAACTCACGCCTCCAGTGGTTAACTACTAATGGTATAAAAGTTCTAGATGAAAGACGGGGAACATGGAAATTGAGCTGGCCTAGAAGGTAGGGGCTCTCTACATCACCGTGAGTGAGTTTATGTAAAAAGACGACGCCAAGCACCGTCCTACGGTTAGCTAAAGAAGGTAGATTAAGTAGGAGAAGTCTACTAGCGTAAGACGGTAATCTAAGGTTTGCATCCCAGGGTAGGCCACGAAGGGCAAAAAGCAAAAAGTTTTTTTGGACAGATTCAATGCGGCTACTGTGGACTCCAAATTGAGGACTCCAGACGCACGAACCATACTCCAATATAGGACGAACTAACGAAGTAAAGAGAGTCTTCGTTACATAAAGAGAATCGAATTCCTTCGCCCACCACCAACGTCTGATTGGCACGAACTGTCCCTATACTGCAAGCAAAGTTTAACGTCATCAGCGTACATAAGTACTCTGGATTTGGTTAGAACCTGCGGCAATTTTTTTTTTTTTTTTTTTAATTTTTGCGCGGGGTCCCACGCCCTCCTCCCGCCCAACCGACCGAGGGGCGCAGCCGTGTGACGTACGGCACAAAACGCGTACTAGGTAGACGCGAGAGAAAAAAAAAATAGAATAGAACGAGGAAAAATTTGGAGACACTACGGGATAGTACTACAAGCAATACAGTTTTTAGTTTTTGAAGGCTTTCAATGCCTTCAATGCTACTAAAAAGACGATTGTAATCAGTACATAAAACCCTAAAGGGCTCATGTACTTCAAACTCACGCCTACAGTGGTTAACTACTAGTGGTATAAAAGTTCTTCCGAAGATGGAGGGACGTAAGAGCAGGTTACATAAATGCAACTACCTGTGAATGATAGTTTAACGCAGATAAATTCGGTGTCCAAAAACTCATTAGGTACCACCCGTTCCGAGATGAGGCAGGAGTCAACGGCAATTAAAGAGAAGACGGTCTAATCTGTAAATAATGTACTTACATGGAAGAATTTCGGAGCAGAGGATCTCCGGCTTCAACCAGGTTTCTGTAAAAACAATCACCTGGGATGCGAAAGAAAGGCTATCCGAATATAATCTAGAGAGCTTACTGCGTAAGCCCCTAGTATTCTGATAGGAAAGTAGTAGGGAAGAAGTTAGTTTTTTGGGACAGAAGGTACTGCAGTGGATACTGAGGGTTGTGACGGCTTGGGCAGTTGAACTCCCGCAGGCCGATTTCTCTTCTTCCGTGCCTCGTACTCCTTGACTACAACGTACTCGTGCCAGAAGTCACCCGAGCAAATAGTGAAATGTCTCTGGCATACGAAAATTTGATTTTTTCCACCTTAATATTGCCAGTTTGGGTTTTGCCTTGTATATAGGCTAGGACATCTTCCGATGCGAGATCAGGGGCAAGCCTCTAAACAAATATAGTTTTAGAAGGTGGGAATGCTGTTAGGGTCTTACGTAACGAATTGTTACCAATAACGGCCGGTATTCCGGGCAATGTTGGACCCTGGGTAGAATTTTCTACGGTTGTTTGCGGAGCCAAAGAATTGGGCTGCGCATCGGACACAACAGACGACGCGGAAATTGCTGGCTTAGCGGCTTCTGATACCTCACCGACCGATTCGGTTACCGAATTTTTGATCGTTCCTGATCTCAGAATCATTGGAACGGGGACCAGGAGCTGAGGCGACGAAGAGTGGCTGGAAATCGGTTGCTGTGTCTTACACAGTTGCAGCCGACTAGCAGCGGATATTTTGCGTTTCGGCTACTCATTTAATAGCTTCATACTATTAAATTGAGCGTCTAGCGCGGAGAACAGGTCATTCGCCTTGCAAAAAGAGGCCATGATCTCAGAAAATCCACTCCTGGTCTGACGCATGAAGGATGATATTTCCCTTTCAACCGGTCGACAGGTCTCACAGCAATAATGCAGGCCCTTTTTGCTGGACACTGCGTTAGCCATTCGACCCGTCATCTCAATGCACTTAGCGTGCACAACTGCCTCGCAGACAATATTCTGGGACATGCTCACTAACACTAGAACCATTGAGCACACCATCAATATCAAAAAAGTTAAGAGAGGAAGAGAGAGAACAAAAGAGCGCAAGAGTAAGAATTTGAGCAGCAGAAAATCACAAGAGCGGTAAGAGCTATGTTAAGGGTCTATGGTCTGTTTTTATTTAGAAATGTTTAAGTTAATAAATTAAGGTGATCCCTCGCCGCAGTTGGTCCAGGGTAAGTAGCCAGGCTGTGGCTACTTGGGAGTCGGGTGGTCTCCTCGACTATCTTCCTTCTTACCAGGTTGGTCTTCCTTCTTATGAAGATTATGTTGGGAGAACTCTCTCCGTTGCTATGGCCCTACGGCACAATAACCAATATTTTCTAATAATAAAAAATGACGGCGGAGCCGGAGTTTATTTTAGCGATCTTCGCTTTATTGAATATAAAATGAAACTGAAACTTAAAAGCTAACAAAAGTAAAATTCATAGCGACCATACCAATGGGTTATGTTTGCCGGCTATGCACGAGCTTCCGGCCAGACGCTTGGTCAGCAGTTTGGTCGGAGCGAGCTTTCGGACGATCATTTGCCGTCGCCCGGTTAACTTAGTTAACTTATTTATGGTCTGAAATGTAGTATCGCCAATGAATTGCAGTTAATTCCTGCTCTGTAGTACATTTGTTACTTTCACCTTTGTAAAAGCTCTTGATGCGTATGCAATGGGAAGTTGGAGACCATTATGGTTTTGAGTTAAAACCGCTCCACATGCTTGCTTACTTGCATCTGTTATTATACAGAATTCTTTAGTGAAATCTGAATATTGTAGCAAGGTAGGTTCCATAAGTTTTGTTTTTAAGTATTGAAATGCATTTTCACACTCATCCGTCCATTTAAAAGGAACATTTTTATACCCTGTACCAAAGGTACACAGGTATTATAGTTTTGTGCGAGTGCGATATTCTGTAACAGGCAGAAGGAGGCGTGGCAGACCCCCAAAAGTTACCTAAATATTGATCAGGACCACTAAAGGAGTCGATATAGCCATGTCCGTCAGTCCGTCCGTCCATCCGTCTGTCTGTCTGTCTGTCTGTCCGTCTGTATGAACGTCTAGATCTCAGAGACTATAAAAGCTAGAGACACGAAACTTGGGATTTAGACTTCTTATATCTGCACGCAGATCAAGTTTGTTTTAAATTTTTGCTGCTCCCCTTTTTGGTGGAGCTATTTGAAAAACGCCATATATCTCCCAAATTTATAAAGCTATATAAACCATATTCAAAACCTTGATGTATTTTATCAAAATACACAGATTGCCCAAATTTCATTGCGATCGTGCCATAAGATATAGCCTTTTTACTTCATACATATTATGTATACTAGAGGCAGCCCTGGCAGAGGGCTCCAAATATCTAAATCAAAATGTTCATTTCACATTTTTATGAAATTAAGATTACCGATTTCGAATTGGTTGATGGTGCAGCTGACTAAAATGAAGTCTACGCGAAGTGTAAAGGTGAAGTACTCGCGGCTTCGATTCCTGCCGGCGACAACTATTGGTATTGGTAATTTTTAACTGCAAATCAAAATAATTATAGTATTTTATACTAAGAAATAAAAAAAATGCAATTAGAAACTTAAAAACTTAAAAAAAAAAAAAATACTATGATTTGGTGGCAGTATCGAACCCAGGCCAATTGCATACAAAAATGCACGCGCGGTTTTATCCACTGAGCTACCGACTGTACTTTTAATTCAGCTGACATTTGCATCATTTGCATCAATTTGTCTCCGTTTCTTAGTTTTTGGCTTCTTATTCTCGGGAACCAAATCGAGCGGCGACTTGTAATGGTACAGGGTATTCTACTGTCGGGACACCCGACTGTATGTCCATCTTGTTTTACATATGTGCCGTGAATAGTCGGCGAAATTTTTCATAAAACGTCTATAATAGTTACAGAATGCTACGAAACGTCTAGCACTGTCCGCGTCGTGCGGAACTGGGTAGTTCATAATGACATCGTATTTCTTGTCATCTGGAAGTATTCCCTTATCAGTGCATTTATGACTTAGAAAAGTCATTTCATGCATAAAAAATGAACATTTTTCTGGATGTAACTTTAGGTTGTATTTCCTACATTTCTCAAAAACATCTGTTAAGTTCTTAAGCATATGTATTTCGGAACAACCAATTACTATTAAGTCATCCATATAAAGGAATGCTTGAGAAGGCTCTAGTCCAGAGAATGCAATGTCATCATTCTTTGAAACGAGTTAGGAGCTATTTTTAATCCGAAGGGTAATCGCGTGAAGCGATATGAGCCGTTGCTCGTTTAAAAAGTCGTTATATCTCTTGAACCTTTTTCTAGTTCAATTTGATTGAATCTTGACATTAAGTCAAGACATAAAAAGTATTTTGCTCGACCTAGTTGATCTAAAATATCATCAATTCTAGGTAATGGGAATTTATCATATAGTAATTTTTTATTAATCTGGCGCTAGTCAATTACTAATCGTCATTTCTTTACATTTGACCCGGGGGGTGATTTCTTAGGATCAAGTAACAATGGGCTGTTATATTCAGATACTGATGGTTCAACAATTCCGTCGGAAATTAACTTTCCTACTTGTTTTTGTATTTCTTCCGACTTGACTGTGTGGGCTTCGATAATTTTTTATACAAACGTGTTCATCATCTTTTAATCTCAGTTTTTGTTTATAAAAATTATTTGTAGTTATCGCTTCGGTTTCCAATCCGAATACATCGCTATATTGGGTGCATAATTTAGTGAGTTGTAACTTGAACTGAGGAGGAAAGTTTTTCGAAAGTTGGGATAATACAGACTTCTCTATTTTCTAGATTGGGTTTGACTACATCGTAGTTCGAAAGTGATTCATACGTTAATTTATCACTCTTATGAAAGCGTTATTGGATGTTGCTATGGTATTTGCAATGTTGATTTCCTGATTTGGAATTAATACAGTCTTCACATGAATTAAGTTAAATTTTCCGAATAACTTTGGATCTTGCTGGCAGAAGTATTGAATTATTGCCAGGACTATAAGCAATTGGTACATTAATTGGAAATTTAAAATTATTGGGTCTAATTGTTAGCCAATCTTCAGATGGCTTGAAGTCTAATTGACAGTTGTATTTTTTAATAAAATCGATACCTAATATTCCATCGCATGGAATAGGGAATTGTTCAGTGACGATATGAAAATAGTGTGGAATTATGTATTTAGTCGTCTGTATTTCCATAGAAACTAAACCTTGAGATTTGGTTATTTCTTGGCTTATGCCTTTTATGTCTATGATGTAATCATCTTGGATGTTTTGGAAGTTATCCGAAGTTTCTTTTAAAATGGAAATTTCTGCACCTGTGTCTATTAAAAAGGTAAGTTCTTTTCCAGTAGCTACATTGAAAAATGAAACGAATATATTTTGACTGAGATTAATGGTGTGAACTTTAACTTCTTTTATTGTTGAGTATTTAAAGGGCTTTGGTAGTTTTCCGATGTGTTTTGATTAGTGTTTTGGGTAATCCTGACATTGCTTTGGTTATTGCCATTGTGGCCTCGGTTCGAGTTACCACGGCCTCTATGGTTTCCTCCATTTTGGCCTCTTCCTCCATTATTGTTATTATTGTAGTTATTTCGGTAGTTATTGTTATTGTTTTGATAACTACGAGAGTTACCTCTATAATTCCCACGCCAGCGGTTTGCGCCGCGCTGGGATTGGCTTTTATAGTACAGGACAGTGTTTGACTGTCCCGTTTCTTCTGTGCAACTATCAACAAATCTAGATACAGCTTCGTTCATGGTATTAAAAGTACCAGCTTGCATAACAAGTTTAACTATGTTAATTGTGCAGTTTTTAGCCATTGCTTTGACTGCCTGCTTAGTGGAATAACTTCTGGCTAACTTTAGGGTTAATGCGTCCGTTATGTAAGAACCTTCCAATGCTTTTGTCATCTGCTGTAGGTCCATCAATTTTGCAGATAATACCTCTACAGTTTCGCCTCTGACGTTGGTCTTTAATTTGGAAATCACCTCAGAAATTGTTTTTTCATTTCCGATTCGATTTCTGGCGGTACCTTTTAGCTTCGTTTTTATAATTGAAATAGCTAATTCTTCATGCTCGCCTTTTATTGACTGTATTATTTCCAATGCATCAACAAAACTTGTCAAATTCTCTGTGGAACTATCCAGTTCTGGTATTTATTTATTTTTTTATTTATTTATTGAGAAAATAGCAAATAACTGCTATATAAAGACCCTACCCTTACCTCAGGCCGAGGAAGGGAGTGTTTTTTAAAGATGTGCTCCGACTCACATCAGGTGGGCCGAGGTAAGGATAGGTATTGTAATACAGCGTTTGAATTAAAATCTAAGGACATCTCAACATTTAACAAGTGATAAAATTTATTGTACAAAGAACATAAAACACGAAAAGACCCGTGCATCTCGAAGTTAGACTTACAAAAATCAAGGGCAATGGGACGAAAATGACGGGAAGGCCTACAAGGGACCGAGAGCCTAACGAGGTTGAGAAGACAGATGGAAGTGATCTGACCGTGAATAAGTTTATGCATGAACATCACTCCATGGCAAGTCCGACGGTTCTTCAACGAGGGCAGGCCTAAAAGCCGCAGTCTATCCATGTAAGCCGGTAGACGACGGTGTTGATCGCAGTTTAAGCCACGAAGAGCGAACAAAAGGAATTGTTTCTGTACTGATTCCATAAGGTCCTGATACTTCGCGTACTGGGGAGACCATACACACGAGCAGTATTCAAGAATGGGCCGAACAAGAGAGATGAATTAATAGAATGAATAGCTGGAATAGTCAAATTATTTAGATCGTCTTCCTCTAGTTTAGGGTTTAAATCTTCAGATTTTTCTGACTCCTCACCAGTTTCAATAGCTACTGATGTATTTATTATAGTAGGTATAGACAATTTTAAATCAAATTTTCGTTCGATCGATATTAAATTAGATGTTAGTCTGATCAAAAGTCTTGATACTTGTGACCAATGATATTGATTTTGCATTTCTTTATGAGCATGTACTAGTATCCGTATCTCGTTGAAACTTTTTACTAGTATCTCGACATGTATTTCTTTGAATAAGCCTGTCCCGAGCAAGAGATTTATAAGATGTATCGAATTCGGTTTATATGTTATGTATTTCTTTGAATAATTCTGCCCATTCCATCTTATTAGGGAAACGATACCAACATATTTGTCTTACGTATTTAGCGTAACGTATTTACGTATTTACCATATATATAATATTCTGATTGCGTTTTGTTTATTTATTTCATTTTCTTAAGTTTAAATAGATTGTGACGACGGTC